>CM025843.1:26183232-26238232 GCA_014673565.1 Sebastes schlegelii | reverse complement strand
ATCAGGACCAGATAGACCATCAGGACCAGATAGAACATCAGGACCACATAGACCATCAGGACCAGACAGAACATCAGGACCAGATAGACCATCAGGACCACATAGACCATCAGGACCAGTTTGACCATCAGGACCAGTTTGACCATCAGGACCAGATAGACCATCAGGACCAGATAGACCATCAGGACCAAATAGACCATCAGGACCAGTTTGACCATCAGGACCAGATAGAACATCAGGACCACATAGACCATCAGGACCAGATAGACCATCAGGACCAGATAGAACATCAGGACCAGATAGATCATCAGGACCAGATAGACCATCAGGACCAGATAGAACATCAGGACCACATAGACCATCAGGACCACATAGACCATCAGGACCAGATATACCTTCAGGACCAGTTAGAACATCAGGACCACATAGACCATCAGGACCAGATAGACCATCAGGACCAGATAGAACATCAGGACCACATAGACCATCAGGAGCAGATAGAACATCAGGACCAGATAGACCATCAGGACCAGATAAAACATCAGGACCAGATAGAACATCAGGACCACATAGACCATCAGGACCAGATAGACCATCAGGACCACATAGACCATCAGGACCAGATAGACCATCAGGGCCACATAGACCATCAGGACCAGATAAAACATCAGGACCAGATAGACCATCAGGACCAGTTTAAGCTTCAGAATACTTCACGTGGTTGAGTACGCTAGGTCGGGGGCACTTCCCGAGGTTCGGGGGACTTTTCTACTATTCTACTGGATTCTACTGGTTACCTGAGAGTATTCTACTGGATTCTACTGGTTACCTGAGAGTATTCTACTGGATTCTACTGGTTACCTGAGAGTCTTGTACTGGATTCTACTGGTTACCTGAGAGTCTTGTACTGGATTCTACTGGTTACCTGAGAGTCTTGTACTGGATTCTACTGGTTACCTGAGAGTATTCTACTGGATTCTACTGGTTACCTGAGAGTATTCTACTGGATTCTATTGGTTACCTGAGAGTATTCTACTGGTTACCTGAGAGTATTCTGCTGGATTCTATTGGTTACCTGAGAGTCTTGTACTGGATTCTACTGGTTACCTGAGAGTCTTGTACTGGATTCTACTGGTTACCTGAGAGTATTCTACTGGATTCTATTGGTTACCTGAGAGTCTTGTACTGGATTCTATTGGTTACCTGAGAGTATTCTACTGGATTCTACTGGTTACCTGAGAGTGTTGTACTGGATTCTATTGGTTACCTGAGAGTCTTGTACTGGATTCTACTGGTTACCTGAGAGTATTCTACTGGATTCTACTGGTTACCTGAGAGTATTCTACTGGATTCTACTGGTTACCTGAGAGTCTTGTACTGGATTCTACTGGTTACCTGAGAGTCTTGTACTGGATTCTACTGGTTACCTGAGAGTCTTGTACTGGATTCTACTGGTTACCTGAGAGTCTTGTACTGGATTCTATTGGTTACCTGAGAGTATTCTACTGGATTCTACTGGTTACCTGAGAGTATTCTACTGGATTCTACTGGTTACCTGAGAGTATTCTACTGGATTCTACTGGTTACCTGAGAGTCTTGTACTGGATTCTACTGGTTACCTGAGAGTCTTGTACTGGATTCTATTGGTTACCTGAGAGTCTTGTACTGGATTCTATTGGTTACCTGAGAGTATTCTACTGGATTCTACTGGTTACCTGAGAGTGTTGTACTGGATTCTATTGGTTACCTGAGAGTCTTGTACTGGATTCTACTGGTTACCTGAGATTATTCTACTGGATTCTACTGGTTACCTGAGAGTATTCTACTGGATTCTACTGGTTACCTGAGAGTGTTGTACTGGATTCTATTGGTTACCTGAGAGTCTTGTACTGGATTCTACTGGTTACCTGAGAGTATTCTACTGGATTCTACTGGTTACCTGAGAGTGTTGTACTGGATTCTATTGGTTACCTGAGAGTCTTGTACTGGATTCTACTGGTTACCTGAGAGTATTCTACTGGATTCTACTAGTTACCTGAGAGTATTCTACTGGATTCTATTGGTTACCTGAGAGTCTTGTACTGGATTCTACTGGTTACCTGAGAGTATTCTACTGGATTCTACTGGTTACCTGAGTATTCTACTGGATTCTATTGGTTACCTGAGAATCTTGTACTGGATTCTATTGGTTACCTGAGAGTATTCTACTGGATTCTACTGGTTACCTGAGAGTATTCTACTGGATTCTATTGGTTACCTGAGAGTCTTGTACTGGATTCTACTGGTTACCTGACAGTCTTGCACTGGATTCTACTGGTTACCTGAGAGTCTTGTACTGGATTCTATTGGTTACCTGAGAGTCTTGTACTGGATTCTATTGGTTACCTGAGAGTATTCTACTGGATTCTACTGGTTACCTGAGAGTCTTGTATTGGATTCTATTGGTTACCTGAGAGTCTTGTACTGGATTCTATTGGTTACCTGAGAGTATTCTACTGGATTCTACTGGTTACCTGAGAGTATTCTACTGGTTACCTGAGAGTATTCTACTGGATTCTATTGGTTACCTGAGAGTCTTGTACTGGATTCTACTGGTTACCTGAGAGTATTCTACTGGATTCTACTGGTTACCTGAGTATTCTACTGGATTCTATTGGTTACCTGAGAATCTTGTACTGGATTCTATTGGTTACCTGAGAGTATTCTACTGGATTCTACTGGTTACCTGAGAGTATTCTACTGGATTCTATTGGTTACCTGAGAGTCTTGTACTGGATTCTACTGGTTACCTGACAGTCTTGTACTGGATTCTATTGGTTACCTGAGAGTCTTGTACTGGATTCTATTGGTTACCTGAGAGTATTCTACTGGATTCTACTGGTTACCTGAGAGTATTCTACTGGTTACCTGAGAGTATTCTACTGGATTCTATTGGTTACCTGAGAGTCTTGTACTGGATTCTATTGGTTACCTGAGAGTATTCTACTGGATTCTATTGGTTACCTGAGAGTATTCTACTGGTTACCTGAGAGTATTCTACTGGATTCTATTGGTTACCTGAGAGTCTTGTACTGGATTCTACTGGTTACCTGAGAGTCTTGTACTGGATTCTACTGGTTACCTGAGAGTATTCTACTGGATTCTATTGGTTACCTGAGAGTCTTGTATTGGATTCTATTGGTTACCTGAGAGTATTCTACTGGATTCTACTGGTTACCTGAGAGTCTTGTACTGGATTCTATTGGTTACCTGAGTCTTGTACTGGATTCTACTGGTTACCTGAGAGTATTCTACTGGTTACCTGAGAGTATTCTACTGGATTCTATTGGTTACCTGAGAGTCTTGTACTGGATTCTACTGGTTACCTGAGAGTATTCTACTGGATTCTACTGGTTACCTGAGAGTATTCTACTGGATTCTACTGGTTACCTGAGAGTCTTGTACTGGATTCTACTGGTTACCTGAGAGTATTCTACTGGTTACCTGAGAGTATTCTACTGGATTTTATTGGTTACCTGAGAGTCTTGTACTGGATTCTACTGGTTACCTGAGAGTATTCTACTGGATTCTACTGGTTACCTGAGAGTATTCTACTGGATTCTACTGGTTACCTGAGAGTCTTGTACTGGATTCTACTGGTTACCTGAGAGTCTTGTACTGGATTCTACTGGTTACCTGAGAGTATTCTACTGGATTCTACTGGTTACCTGAGAGCCTTGTACTGGATTCTACTGGTTACCTGAGAGTATTCTACTGGATTCTACTGTTTACCTGAGAGTCTTGTACTGGATTCTACTGGTTACCTGAGAGTATTCTACTGGTTACCTGAGAGTATTCTACTGGATTTTATTGGTTACCTGAGAGTCTTGTACTGGATTCTACTGGTTACCTGAGAGTATTCTACTGGATTCTACTGGTTACCTGAGAGTATTCTACTGGATTCTACTGGTTACCTGAGAGTCTTGTACTGGATTCTACTGGTTACCTGAGAGTCTTGTACTGGATTCTACTGGTTACCTGAGAGTATTCTACTGGATTCTACTGGTTACCTGAGAGCCTTGTACTGGATTCTACTGGTTACCTGAGAGTATTCTACTGGATTCTACTGTTTACCTGAGAGTCTTGTACTGGATTCTATTGGTTACCTGAGAGTCTTGTACTGGATTCTACTGGTTACCTGAGAGTCTTGTACTGGATTCTACTGGTTACCTGAGAGTATTCTACTGGATTCTACTGGTTACCTGAGAGGATTCTACTGGATTCTACTGGTTACCTGAGAGTCTTGTACTGGATTCTACTGGTTACCTGAGAGTATTCTACTGGATTCTACTGGTTACCTGAGAGTATTCTACTGGATTCTATTGGTTACCTGAGAGTCTTGTACTGGATTCTACTGGTTACCTGAGAGTCTTGTACTGGATTCTACTGGTTACCTGAGAGTCTTGTACTGGATTCTACTGGTTACCTGAGAGTATTCTACTGGATTCTACTGGTTACCTGAGAGTATTCTACTGGATTCTACTGGTTACCTGAGAGTATTCTACTGGATTCTACTGGTTACCTGAGAGTCTTGTACTAGATTCTACTGGTTACCTGAGAGTCTTCTACTAGATTCTACTGGTTACCTGAGAGTCTTCTACTAGATTCTACTGGTTACCTGAGAGTCTTGTACTGGATTCTATTGGTTACCTGTAAGTCCCAGTAGAACCGTCAGCAGGACTTTCCCTCCAGTCGTTGTCATGTTTCCCACCATCTGCCTGGTTTTACAAACCAGTGACTCCAGTTCAACCAGAATCCTGTTTCTGCTGCCTTCCTCCTCCTCCTCCTCCTCTTCCTCCTCCTCCTCCTCCTCCTCCTCTCCGAGCACAGAGTCCTCCTCAAACATCAGCTCCTCCTGCTGCTCCTCCTGCTGCTGGATCTCCTGCTGAGGCTGAAACACAAACAGTTTTATTGCTCTCTATAGTCGGCCTCAGACCTGAACCTGAACCTGAACCTCTCTCTGAGAGTCTGATGGGACTGTAAGGGGTCGGCCTCAGACCTGAACCTGAACCTCTCTTTGAGAGTCTGATGGGACTGTAAGGGGTCGGTCGACCTCTTATATGAATTAAAGGTCTTTACATGCAGCATGTGAGCTGACAGGAAGTCATCTGGAAACGTATCAGTGTCCTGCCGGTCTGTCGGAGCTGCTGTCTGCTGGTCTGGTTTCATGTTAACAAACAGACTCCGACAGTTCAGCTAATAAACTGATTGAACCTGAAACCGAATCATTATAGACTGTGTGTGTGTGTGTGTGTGTGTGTGTGTGTGTGTGTGTGTGTGTGTTACTGTCCTGCTGTAGTCACATAACGAGGTTACAGTTAATAAATAGCTTACTGAGTTACACACTAATAGACAGGAAACCTCGTTAAGGAACAAGAGGAGACGACTTAACGAGGTTACACCTGCTTCATTAGTGTGTGTGTGTGTGTGTGTGTGTTACCTGCGTGTGTGTGTCGGTGTTCAGTCTGACAATCAGCCTCCAGGTCAGCAGGCCGACGACCAGCACGCCAACATCTGGAAACACCTGTCTCACTGCCGAGCCTGCATCACTTCCTGTCACACTGACGCAGACAGACAGGTTGTTCATGAGAAGTTACACTGACAGTCTGGAGGATATATTTATATATATATATATATATATATATATATATAAATATACTTCTACCCTAACGCGATGGCGTTCTGGTCTGACTGACTGTCTGCCTGTCTGACTGTCTGTCTTTCTGACACATGACGTCATTCTTACCTCACCAGGCCGAGCTGACTGAGAGCTTTCTGCCACGACGTACCTGTAGAGAGACAGACAGGTCATCAATACACAGAGAGAGACAGACAGGTCATCAATACACAGAGAGAGATAGAGAGACAGACAGACAGACAGCTGTCTCACAGTTGGCCTCTGGCTGCAGGGTGATGGTGGTCAGCTGGAAGAAGGACTGCAGTAACAGGAAGAGGAAACTGGAGACGCACACAGCCGTCACACAGCGACACGTGTTGCCTAGGAGACAAACACTTTATTTTGAAAAGCTGGCGGAAACAGGAAGTGATGTTAACACACAGACCCTGTCCTAACGTCCTCTCTAGGACGGGACAGACTGTCCTAACGTCCTCTCTAGGACGGGACAGACTGTCCTAACGTTCTCACTGGGACGGGACAGACCCTGTCCTAACGTCCTCACTGGGACGGGACAGACCCTGTCCTAACATCCTCACTGGGACGGGACAGACCCTGTCCTAACGTCCTCACTGGGACGGGACAGACCCTGTTAGCTCTGATGAGCCAAAATCCATTCAGAAAACAAGCGTTTTAAAAATTGGTTGTTGTCTGGAGAATTGCTCAGTATTGATCAGTATTGATCAGTATTGGTCAGTATTGATCAGTATTGGTGAGTATTGATCAGTATTGATCAGTATTGGTGAGTATTGATCAATATTGCTCAGTATTGATCAGTATTGGTCAGTATTGGTAAGTATTGATCAGTATTGGTGAGTATTGATCAGTATTGGTGAGTCTTGATCAGTATTGCTCAGTATTGATCAGTATGGGTCAGTATTGGTGAGTATTGATCAGTATTGGTGAGTATTGATCAGTATTGCTCAGTATTGCTCAGTATTGCTCAGTATTGGTCAGTATTGATCAGTATTGGTGAATATTGATCAGTATTAGTCAGTATTGGTCAGTATTAATCAGTATTGGTCAGTATTGCTCAGTATTGCTCAGTATTGGTCAGTATTGATCAGTATTGGTCAGTATGGTGATTATTGATCAGTATTCGTCAGTATTGGTCAGTATTGGTGAGTATTGGTGAGTATTGCTCAGTATTGCTCAGTATTGGTCAGTATTGGTGAGTATTGGTGAGTATTGCTCAGTATTGCTCAGTATTGGTCAGTATTGATCAGTATTGGTCAGTATTGGTCAGTATTGATCAGTATTGATCAGTATTGGTACCTGAAGAGGAGGACGAGGAGGGTTCAGGCAGCAGGGGCAGCAACAGCAGCAGGAGGACGTAGACCAGAGAGAACCCGTTATACCGCAACACACATGCTGTGAACACATTCATCAATACATCAATCAATACATCAATCAATACATCAATACATCAATCAATACATCAATCATTAGATCATTACACAGATCCATTCTGACGGGAGATCTGAGAACATCTGCAGTCACTAAACACAACTACACTTTATTTAGTTTATATAATAACGTTATAACATCAAATACAGTTTATACAGTATATCAACATCTATATATATACAGTATATATAGATGTACACTGTATGAACATGTTCATATATATACAGTACATGTACCTATAGCATATATGTACATATATACACATATATGTACATATAGTATATATATGCAGTATATATATGAAGATGTCTGCAGACTGTAATCGTGTCAATAAAGTTGGTTCAATGATTCATAAACAGTCTGAAGATGGACGCCTTCCTCTTCCTCACACACACACACACACGCACACACACACATACACATACACATAACAAACACACACACACATACACACACACACACGCACACACACACATACACATACACATAACAAACACACACACACATAACAAACACACACACACACACACACACATAACAAACACACATACACACACACACACACACACATACACATAATAAACACACACACGCGCACACACACACGCACACACACACACACACTATTTACAGCTCAGTGTGTGTGCGTGCGTGTGGTGGGGGGGTCCAGACAGGAAGAGCGCGCCCCCCTGTATAACTTCCCCTCCCCCAACACACACAGATTGGTTCCACTCTCTCAGGTAACAACATCTGGCTGTGTGTGTGTGTGTGTGTGTGTGTGTGTGTGTGTTGACACACTGCTAACCACACACACACACACACACACACACACACACACACCTCCCCCTCTCTGAGGAATGTGAGGCCTTTTAAAGGGAAATTCCACCTAAAAACTGAATGCAAGGACACGGAGACGCCGCCGCTGAGCGTCTGTCTGGTTTACACACATATATACATCCTCCGTCCTCCGTCCTCCGTCCTCACTCTTCCTGTTTCCTACTTTAATGATGGATAGACGGCCGCCTGCTGGCGTGGACGGTTACTTCCTGTCAGGACGGTTACTTCCTGTCAGGAAGTTTGTGCTAACTGGCCGTCAGCCGTCGTCTTTGAGGAGCGTTCGAGTGCAGCCTGTCGGGCGAGACGAAGGAGACGGAGGAGACGGAGGAGACGTGAGGAGACGGAGGAGACGTGAGGAGACGGAGGAGACGGAGGAGACGTGAGGAGACGGAGGAGACGAAGGAGACGGAGGAGACGTGAGGAGACGGAGGAGACGAAGGAGACGGAAGAGACGTGAGGAGACGGAGGAGACGGAGGAGACGTGAGGAGACGTGAGGAGACGGAGGAGACGGAGGAGACGTGAGGAGACGTGAGGAGACGGAGGAGACGGAGGAGACGTGAGGAGACGTGAGGAGACGGAGGAGACGTGAGGAGACGGAGGAGACGGAGGAGACGTGAGGAGACGGAGGAGACAGAGGAGACGGAGGAGACGTGAGGAGACGGAGGAGACGGAGGAGACGTGAGGAGACGTGAGGAGACGTGAGGAGACGGAGGAGACGGAGGAGACGGAGGAGACGTGAGGAGACGTGAGGAGACGTGAGGAGACGGAGGAGACGGAGGAGACGTGAGGAGACGTGAGGAGACGGAGGAGACGGAGGAGACGGAGGAGACGTGAGGAGACGTGAGGAGACGGAGGAGACGGAGGAGACGGAGGAGACGAAGGAGACGTGAGGAGACGTGAGGAGACAGAGGAGACGTGAGGAGACGAAGGAGACGGAGGAGACGAAGGAGACGGAGGAGACGTGAGGAGACGGAGGAGACGTGAGGAGACATGAGGAGACGGAGGAGACGAAGGAGACGTGAGGCGACGCAACAGTCGGCCTTCGTTGATGATGTTGGGGGTGTCTGCATCGATCTGTCACCTGCTCTCTGCTCAAGGGCACTTCAGCAGCTAGCTCACTGCTAACAGAGTCATTGTGTTGAAAGAGAAATGCTAATGATGCTAACCAGAAGAGAAGACATAAGTCAGCGGGGGTCGGGATGGAAGTACTAGAAGTACTGGAGCCCCCGACGAATACCGAAGCCGAGTTGCAAAGTACCTTCAGAAGATCTGCTAGAAGATGTGAATGCTGCGCTGAGGACCATCACTGAGGACCATCACTGAGACCATCACTGAGACCATCACTGAGACCATCACTGAGACCATCACTGAGGACCATCACTGAGACCATCACTGAGACCATCACTGAGGACCATCACTGAGGACCATCACTGAGACCATCACTGAGACCATCACTGAGGACCATCACTGAGGACCATCACTGAGACCATCACTGAGACCATCACTGAGGACCATCACTGAGGACCATCACTGAGGACCATCACTGAGACCATCACTGAGGACCATCACTGAGACCATCACTGAGACCATCACTGAGGACCATCACTGAGGACCATCACTGAGACCATCACTGAGGACCATCACTGAGACCATCACTGAGGACCATCACTGAGCACCATCACTGAGACCATCACTGAGACCATCACTGAGGACCATCACTGAGGACCATCACTGAGACCATCACTGAGACCATCACTGAGGACCATCACTGAGGACCATCACTGAGGACCATCACTGAGACCATCACTGAGGACCATCACTGAGGACCATCACTGAGACCATCACTGAGGACCATCACTGAGGACCATCACTGAGACCATCACTGAGGACCATCACTGAGGACCATCACTGAGACCATCACTGAGGACCATCACTGAGACCATCACTGAGGACCATCACTGAGGACCATCACTGAGACCATCACTGAGGACCATCACTGAGACCATCACTGAGGACCATCACTGAGACCATCACTGAGACCATCACTGAGGACCATCACTGAGACCATCACTGAGGACCATCACTGAGACCATCACTGAGGACCATCACTGAGGACCATCACTGAGGACCATCACTGAGACCATCACTGAGGACCATCACTGAGACCATCACTGAGGACCATCACTGAGGACCATCACTGAGAGCATCACTGAGGACCATCACTGAGACCATCACTGAGGACCATCACTGAGGACCATCACTGAGACCATCACTGAGGACCATCACTGAGACCATCACTGAGGACCATCACTGAGGACCATCACTGAGACCATCACTGAGGACCATCACTGAGGACCATCACTGAGGACCATCACTGAGACCATCACTGAGGACCATCACTGAGGACCATCACTGGAGAGAAGTTAGCCAGCTAGCAGAGCTTCAGAAAGGCCATATGGTGAATAAAGGGGTTCCCAGGAGAAGACCAGCCGGCTGAAGAGAAACACAGAAGAGGTAGAAACCAGGAGAACAAACAGGATGTTCTCCACTCAACCAGCCAAAGGGTTCTTTCAATACCAGCTGGTCAGACCCACCAAGAACTGAGATGGGAAAGAGAAGCATCACACAACACCGGTGCCAAACGGCTAGTGGACCTGAGAACTGACCACAGCAACCTCCCAGAACCAGAACCAGAACCAGAACCATCTCAAAGATGAAGAGCTGGACAGCACCGGGCCCCGACATGATCCACACATACTGGCTGAAGAAGCTAACGTCACTCGAGATGAACCAGCTGCTGAGGGATGGGACCCACCGGGTTAGGGGTCAGGATTAGGGTTAACCCAGGACAGGACAGTCCTGATCATGAAGGACCCCCATAAGGATTAGGGTTAACCCAGGACAGGACAGTCCTGATCATGAAGGACCCCCATAAGGATTAGGGTTAACCCAGGACAGGACAGTCCTAATCATGAAGGACCCCCAGAAGGATTAGGGTTAACCCAGGACAGGACAGTCCTAATCATGAAGGACCTCCAGAAGGATTAGGGTTAACCCAGGACAGGACAGTCCTGATCATGAAGGACCTCCAGAAGGGAACCATTCCACCCAACTGCCGGCCAATAACCTGGAAGCTCCTGTCAGGCATCATAGCGGCTAAGCTGAGTAGTCACATGGCTCAGTACATGAGCAGTAACACCAGAGGAGCCAAGCACCAACTACCGGTCTACCGGCAGACCAACCGGTGAACCGCCGGGTTGACTACCAGAAAGCCTCCGACTCGATGCCACACACATGGATACTGGAACGCCTGGAACTGTCCAACATCAACAGGACACTAAGAGCCTTCATCAAGAACTCAACGGGACTGTGGAAGATGACCCGAAAGGCCGATGCTCTGTCCCCGCTGCTGTTCTACATAGACCTGAACCCCCTCAGCCAGGTCCTGAACCCCCTCAGCCAGATCCTGAACCCCCTCAGCCAGTCTGCATAGACCTGAACCCCCACAGCCAGGTCCTGAACCCCCTCAGCCAGATCCTGAACCCCCACAGCCAGTCTGCATAGACCTGAACCCCCTCAGCCAGGTCCTGAACCCCCTCAGCCAGTCTGCATAGACCTGAACCCCCGCAGCCAGATCCTGAACCCCCTCCACGGTAGACCAGACCAGGATTTCTTTGTTTTAAATGACAATAAAACAACAATCAGCAGATTAATCAGTAAATCAGTAAATACTAAATACTAAACCAGTAGACCACATACACACCAACACCTGACATAACAGCACTATACTGTATACTGAATATCATTACTACAATACTACATTACTACATTACTACAGTACTACAGTACTACATTACTACATTACTACAGTACTACAGTACTACATTACTACAGTACTACATTACTACATTACTACAGTACTACATTACTACAGTACTACAGTACTACATTACTACATTACTACAGTACTACAGTACTACATTACTACAGTACTAGAATACTACATTACTACAGTACTACAGTACTACAGTACTACATTACTACATTACTACAGTACTACAGTACTACATTACTACAGTACTACATTACTACATTACTACAGTACTACAGTACTACAGTACTACATTACTACAGTACTACAGTACTACATTACTACAGTACTACATTACTACAATACTACAGTACTACAGTACTACATTACTACAGTACTACAGTACTACAGTACTACAATACTACAGTACTACAGTACTACAGTACTACAGTACTACTATACTACTGTACTACAGTACTACTATACCACAGTACTACAGTACTACTATACCACAGTACTACAGTACTACAGTACCACAGTACTACATTACTACAGTACTACATTACTACATTACTACATTACTACAGTACTACAGTACTACATTACTACAGTACTACAGTACTACAGTACCACAGTACTACAGTACTACAGTACTACATTACTACAGTACTACAGTACTACATTACTACAGTACTACAGTACTACATTACTACAGTACTACAGTACTACAGTACTACATTACTACAGTACTACAGTACCACAGTACTACATTACTACAGTACTACAGTACTACATTACTACAGTACTACATTACTACAGTACTACAGTACTACAGTACTATACTGTATACTGACTGTGTAATATCATTACTACAGTACTACAGTACTACAGTACTACAGTGCTACAGAGCTACAGTACTACAGTACTACAGTACTATACTGTATACTGACTGTTTAATATCATTACTACAGTACTACAGTACTACAGTACTACAGTGCTACAGTACTACAGTACTACGGTACTATACTGTATACCGACTGTGTAATATTATTACTACAGCACTACAGTACTACAGTACTACACTGTATACTGACTGTGTAATATCATTACTACAGTACTACAGTACTATACTGTATACCGACTGTGTAATATCATTACTACAGTACTACAGTACTACAGTACTATACTGTATACCGATTGTGTAATATCATTACTACAGTACTACAGCGCTACAGTACTACAGTACTATACTGTATACCAACTGTGTAATATCATTACTACAGTACTACAGTACTATACTGTATACCGACTGTGTAATATCATTACTACAGTACTACAGTACTACAGTACTATACTGTATACCGACTGTGTAATATCATTACTACAGTACTACAGTACTACAGTACTACAGTACTATACTGTATACTGACTGTGTAATATTATTACTACTCAGGTGTAATTCATACTGTGCAATATCATTTTATCATTCATTAATCATTTTTTAACAGTCTGTTTATTGTCAATACTATATATATATATATATATATATATATACAGTATATAAATACTGTATATATTCAGTATATAAACTGGAAAAATAAAGTAGTTAACTTGTGTTTGGTGGATTATCTCTCTGTTGTATCAATGCTAATGGTCATTGTATTCTACATGGTTGGAAAGCCTGTTTATTGACCTTCTCAATGATGTCACTTTTGTAAGGATCATGTGTTTGTGGGATGAGCAGCACAGCTGATGATGTGGGGAGCGTCCAAGAACAATGATCCAAAATGCTCTGCCGATGGTAAACAGTGTATTCTCCTGCTCTGCTGATTGTTGAACCGATGGAGTAACAGCTTCTGGTGGGGGCAGTGTCATGGTGTGGGGGGGGGGGGGGGGGGGGGGCATCTCCCTCACTGGCAAAACAAGGCTTGTCATCATTGAAGGCCATCTCAATGCAGGGAGATATCAGGATGAGATTCTGCAGCCAGTGGCTGCCCAATCCCACAAATACATGATCCTTACAAGTGTGACATCATTGTGAAGGTCAATAAACAGGCTTTCTGTTTGCACTGTGTTGTATGTGTTCTTTGTTGTTATCGCTGCTTCTTCTTCCTGCTCTATATATACACTATATATACTATATATACTATATATATTATATCTACTATATATACTATATATAGTAGATATGTCCTCTCTGCTGGTCTACGCTGACCCCCCACCCCACCTCCCGTGAGACTAATAAAGGAATATCTGATCCATTTAGTCAATCAGTCATTTAGTTATGGTTTTTAATGCTGAATGAAAATTATTTATTGATGAGCTCATCTGTGGCACACACACACACACACAGACACACACACACACACACACACACACACACACACACACACACACACACTATCACCTCATTGGTTAGGAGTGTCCTAGTATTAGAAGAATCAGAACACATTAATAATGTTTACTAAATATGTGTACTTTATTGGTAGTATTAATAATACTCTAATGGTAGTACTAAAAATACTTTGATGGTAGTAGTAATAATACTCTGATGGTAGTAGTAATAATACTCTGATGGTAGTAGTAGTAATAATACTCTAATGGCAGTAGTAATAATACTCTGATGGTAGTAGTAATAATACTCTGATGGTAGTAGTAGTAATAATACTCTGATGGTAGTAGTAATAATACTCTGGTGGTAGTAGTAGTAATAATACTCTGATGGTAGTAGTAATAATACTCTAATGGTAGTACTAAAAATACTCTGATGGTAGTAGTAATAATACTCTAATGGTAGTAGTAATAATACTCTGATGGTAGTAATAATAATACTCTGATGGTAGTAGTAATAATACTCTGATGGTAGTAGTAGTAATACTCTGATGGCAGTAGTAATAATACTCTGATGGTAGTAGTAATAATACTCTGATGGTAGTAGTAGTAATAATACTCTAATGGCAGTAGTAATAATACTCTGATGGTAGTAGTAATAATACTCTGATGGTAGTAGTAGTAATAATACTCTGATGGTAGTAGTAATAATACTCTGGTGGTAGTAGTAGTAATAATACTCTGATGGTAGTAGTAATAATACTCTAATGGTAGTACTTAAAATACTCTGATGGTAGTAGTAATAATACTCTAATGGTAGTAGTAATAATACTCTGATGGTAGTAATAATAATACTCTGATGGTAGTAGTAATAATACTCTGATGGTAGTAGTAATAATACTCTGATGTAGTACTAAAAATACTCTGATGGTAGTAGTAATAATACTCTGATGGTAGTAGTAGTAGTAATTATACTCTGATGGTAGTAGTAATAATACTATGATGGTAGTATTACTAATACTCTGATGGTAGTATTAATAATACTCTGATGGTAGTAGTAGTAATAATACTCTGATGGTAGTAGTAGTAATAATACTCTGGTGGTAGTGGTAGTAATAATACTCTGATGGTAGTAGTAATAATACTCTAATGGTGGTAGTAGTAATACTCTGATGGTAGTAGTAGTAGTAATTATACTATGATGGTAGTAGTACTAATACTCTGATGGTAGTAGTAGTAGTAGTAATTATACTCTGATGGTAGTAGTAATTATACTCTGATGGTAGTAGTAATAATACTCTGATGGTAGTAGTAATACTACTCTGATGGTAGTATTAATAATACTCTGATGGTAGTAGTAATAATACTCTGATGGTAGTAGTAGTAATAATACTCTGGTGGTAGTAGTAGTAGTAATAATACTCTGGTGGTAGTATTAATAATACTCTGATGGCAGTAGTAATAATACTCTGATGGTAGTAGTAATAATACTCTGATGGTAGTAGTAATAATACTCTGATGGTAGTAGTAGTAATAATACTCTGATGGTAGTAGTAATAATACTCTGGTGGTAGTAGTAGTAATAATACTCTGATGGTAGTAGTAATAATACTCTGATGGTAGTAGTAGTAATAATACTCTGATGGTAGTAGTAATAATACTCTGGTGGTAGTAGTAGTAATAATACTCTGATGGTAGTAGTAGTAATAATACTCTGGTGGTAGTAGTAATAATACTCTGATGGTAGTAGTAATAATACTCTGGTGGTAGTAGTAATACTACTCTGATGGTAGTAGTAATAATACTCTGATGGTAGTAATAATAATACTCTGATGGCAGTAGTAGTAATACTCTGATGGTAGTAGTAATAATACTCTGATGGTAGTAGTAGTAATACTCTGATGGTAGTAGTAATACTACTCTGATGGTAGTAATAATAATAATACTCTGATGGTAGTAGTAATACTACTCTGATGGTAGTAGTAATAATACTCTGATGGTAGTAGTAGTAATACTCTGATGGTAGTAGTAATAATACTCTGATGGTAGTAGTAGTAATACTCTGATGGTAGTAGTAATACTACTCTGATGGTAGTAATAATAATAATACTCTGATGGTAGTAGTAATACTCTGATGGTGGTAGTAATACTACTCTGATGGTAGTAGTAATAATACTCTGACGGTAGTAGTAATAATACTCTGATGGTAGTAGTAGTAATACTACTCTGATGGTAGTAGTAATAATACTCTGATGGTAGTAGTAATAATACTCTGGTGGTAGTAGTAATAATACTCTGATGGTAGTAGTAATAATACTCTGATGGTAGTAGTAATACTACTCTGATGGTAGTAATAATAATAATACTCTGATGGTAGTAGTAATACTCTGATGGTAGTAGTAATAATACTCTGACGGTAGTAGTAATAATACTCTGATGGTAGTAGTAGTAATACTACTCTGATGGTAGTAGTAATAATACTCTGACGGTAGTAGTAATAATACTCTGATGGTAGTAGTAGTAATAATACTCTGATGGTAGTAGTAATAATACTCTGACGGTAGTAGTAATAATACTCTGATGGTAGTAGTAGTAATAATACTCTGATGGTAGTAGTAGTAATAATACTCTGATGGTAGTAGTAATAATACTCTGATGGTAGTAGTAGTAATAATACTCTGATGGTAGTAGTAGTAATAATACTCTGATGGTAGTAGTACTTGTGGAACCAGCAGAGACCCAGAAACAAGTGAAAGTGGATCTTACCTGCAGTCAGAGTGAGGGGCAGCAGAACCCTGAAGACAAATCCTACAGCCAGCTCTGAGGGCATCGTGAACCGTCCTCAGTCTGAATCCACTGATTGATCCGGGTTTACAGACACGGGACCGGGTCCAGGTCCAGGTCCAGGTCCAGGTCCAGGTCCAGGTCCAGGTCCACGTCCAGGTCCAGGTCTGGTTCAGAGCTCTGTGTGCTGGCCGGAGGAGCCGCGGGTCCGGCTGAGGACGTCGAGACAAACTGGGGACATCCTCCGTCCCCCGGGACACACAGAGAGACAAATGCTGAGTGTCTCACTGACAGTTTAACATCCACTAACGTTGGTTAGCTGTCTGTCTCTCTGTCTCTGTGTCTCTCTCTCTGTCTCTCTCTCTCTCTGTCTCTCTGTCTCTCTGTCTCTGTGTCTCTCTCTCTCTGTCTCTCTCTCTCTCTGTCTCTCTGTCTCTCTGTCTCTGTCTCTCTGTCTCTCTGTCTGTCTCTCTGTCTCTGTCTATCTGTCTCTCTGTCTGTCCATCTGTCTCTGTCTCTCTATTTGTCTCTCTGTCTGTCCATCTGTCTCTGTCTCTCTGTCTATTTGTCTCTCTGTCTGTCTCTCTGTCTATTTGTCTCTCTGTCTGTCCATCTGTCTCTGTCTCTCTGTCTATTTGTCTCTCTGTCTGTCTCTCTGTCTCTGTGTCTCTCTGTCTGTCCTTTAATCTCAGCAGAAGTTAAATTAGTTTCTCTTAGTTTCTTCTTGTTCTGTCGGTTCTCCAGCAGAACCTGGAGGTTCTTTAACTTCTCCTCCTCCTCGGAGTCTCAGAGTCTCAGAGCGTCTCTGGTCGGGTTGTGTCTCTGTGAGGGGGGAGTTCGTCTTCTCTCCTCCTCTTCGGTCTCAGAGCGTCTCTGGTTGGCTGGTTGGTTCTAGGAGGGTTAGAGGAGTGTTCTATGGTTATATTATGGGGGGGGGGAGTTACAGTCTGAACATCTGGAGCAGCTGCCTCTATAGGAGCTCACAGGCCCCGCCCACCAGCTGACTGACAGCGGCCTCGGCCAATCAGGAGGCCGGATAAGCAGTAAATCATTTCAAAAGGGAAAATGAGACCACCCCCCCCCTTAGTTCTGAAAACAATTAAATAAATTATGAATTAATGTATCTATATCTATATACTCTAGATCTATATATCTACATGGATGTATGTCTATATCTATATCCTCTAGATCTATATATCTACATGTATGTATGTCTATATCTATATCCTCTAGATCTATATATCTACATGTATGTATATCTATATCTATATACTCTAGATCTATATATCTACATGTATGTATATCTATATCTATATCCTCTAGATCTATATATCTACATGTATGTATGTCTATATCTATATCCTGTAGATCTATATATCTACATGTATGTATGTCTATATCTATATCCTCTAGATCTATATATCTACATGTATGTATGTCTATATCTATATCCTCTAGATCTATATATCTACATGTATGTATATCTATATCTATATCCTCTAGATCTATATAGATCTAGAGGATATAGATATGATTAGTGCATTTACACTGAAAACAAGAACAACATCACAATGATTCACCCCCCCCACCCCCACACACCTTCAACTAGTGTCAGCTGGAATCAGATCCAGACCAGACCGGGTCCAGAACCCCCGCCACCCTGAACAGGATCTCTGTGAGTTGATGTCTCTCTCTCTGGGTGTCTGCCTCCCTCTGCTGGTCTCTGACCTGACCTGCAGCGCTAAACCAGACCAGACTGGGACTACAACACCAGAGAATACCAGACCAGACTGGGACTACAACACCAGAGAACACCGGACCAGACTGGGACTACAACACCAGAGAACACCGGACCAGACTGGGACTATAACACCAGAGAACACCGGACCAGACTGGGACTACAACACCAGAGAACACCGGACCAGGCTGGGACTACAACACCAGAGAACACCGGACCAGGCTGGGACTACAACACCAGAGAACACCGGACCAGGCTGGGACTACAACACCAGAGAACACCGGACCAGGCTGGGACTACAACACCAGAGAACACCGGACCAGACTGGGACTACAACACCAGAGAACACCGGACCAGGCTGGGACTACAACACCAGAGAACACCGGACCAGACTGGAACTACAACATCAGAGAACACCGGACCAGGCTGGGACTACAACACCAGAGAACACCGGACCAGGCTGGGACTACAACACCAGAGAACACCGGACCAGACTGGGACTACAACACCAGAGAACACCGGACCAGACTGGGACTACAACACCAGAGAACACCGGACCAGACTGGGACTACAACACCAGAGAACACCGGACCAGACTGGGACTACAACACCAGAGAACACCGGACCAGACTGGGACTACAACACCAGAGAACACCGGACCAGACTGGGACTACAACACCAGAGAACACCGGACCAGACTGGGACTATAACACCAGAGAACACCGGACCAGACTGGGACTACAACACCAGAGAACACCGGACCAGACTGGGACTACAACACCAGAGAACACCGGACCAGGCTGGGACTATAACACCAGAGAACACCGGACCAGACTGGGACTACAACACCAGAGAACACCGGACCAGGCTGGGACTACAACACCAGAGAACACCGGACCAGGCTGGGACTACAACACCAGAGAACACCGGACCAGACTGGGACTACAACACCAGAGAACACCGGACCAGGCTGGGACTACAACACCAGAGAACACCGGACCAGGCTGGGACTACAACACCAGAGAACACCGGACCAGACTGGGACTACAACACCAGAGAACACCGGACCAGACTCAATGTGCTTTATTTTATTTTATTGATGGGAATGTTTCAGTGTAAATCCTCCGAACATCCCGGGAGCAGTCAGAGGAAGCAGAGCGTGAAGACTGTAATGGTTGACCTCTAGAGGAAGGTCATCAGCTGATTGGATGTTGGTTCTGTTGAAGCAGGTTCAGGTTTCAGTGGAAGACGTCGTGGAGCTCCGGTTCATCACTGAGTCACAACAACAACAACAACAACAGCAACCAGGTGAAAGGTTGAAAGATCAGGTTATATTTGTCTTTAGTTCTGACAGAGTCATGCTGATGGTGACGGAGTCTGAAGTGATTTAATGATGTTTCATATTTCAGGGTCACTAATGATGAACATTTAACCCTTCAACACCCACCCTGGTTTCACTGTTCCTGATGATGACACTTAGTCCTCTTTATTCTCCGTATACATAAACTATATCAAGAATCGGTACCAACCAGGTCAGACCAGCTGGTCATGAAGAGGTTAAATAACGCTACGAACTGTCATGTCCATGTTCAAAGGGGTCCCTTGACCTCTGACCTCCAGATCAGTGAATGTAAATGGGTTCTATGGGTACCCACGAGTCTCCCCTTTACAGACATGCCCACTTTATGATCATCACATGCAGTTTGGGGCAAGTCATAGTCCAGTCAGCACACTGACACACTGACAGCTGTTGTTGCCTGTTGGGCTGCAGTTTGCCATGTTATGATTGGAGCATATTGTTTTATGCTAAATGCAGAACCTGTGAGGGTTTCTGGATCAATATCTGTCATTGATCTGTGTTGTTTATTGATTTACAATAATAAATATATACATACATTTGCATAAAGCAGCAGATTTGTCCACTCCCATGTTGATAAGAGGATTAAATACTGGACTGATCTCCTTTAAGGTTCATTTAGAACAGATCAAATAATGTGGGATTAAATGTTTTAATGGACAGCCCTGGTTTATTGTTGAAAGAGAACTCCTGTTTAAAACAGAGTTATATATATCTATATATATCCATATATAGATATTTATCTATATATGGATATATATAGATATATATCTATAGATCTCCAGCTGTGAGTGGGCGTTAAAAGGTTAAAGGTACAGAAGAACAAACTGAAGGTAAGACGTTAAATCATCCGTCAGCCCTGAACGTTTTCTGTGAAGACTGATTTTAGAACAGTGAGTCCAGATATCCCATAATGCAACAGCAGTAGGACACCGAGTATAAAAACAGGCAGACTGTCAACGAGCTGGTTGGTGGAGACAGGTCATGTGACGTTGTGATGTCATTCATTCATCTGGAAGACTCCTTATTGCTACGACATTAATCCTCCAGAACACTTCCTGATGTGATGCTGATGTCATCGATGAGTCGGCTCCCGATTGGCCGGCCCGTCTCCTCATCCCTCCTCCTTCTGCCTCCGACCACAATCCACCCGTGAGATCCTCCTCAGCTTCTCCCTGTTGGAGTACTTCCTGTGTGATGTCACCTCCCCTGACCTCTGACCTCCACCCAGCGATGAGGTCATCTCCATCGACTCAAACGATTCGCCCTCTCCGTCTGTCAGTTTACTGTAACCGGCCACGCCGCCGCCGCCGGTCGGCAGGCTGCGCCTCCTGCAGGGGGGGAGCGGTGTGGACGAGGAGGAGGAGGAGAGGAGGTGAGACAGGGAGGACAGCGACATGTGTGAGGGGGTGAGGGAGGAGGAGGAGAGGAGGAGCAGCACCTCCCTCTGGAGGCAGGAGGAGCTGCAGGAAGCTGCCGTTGAATCCAGGAAGCTTCTGGACGGCGGCAGAGTGGAGGAGCACAGAGGAGGAGGTGGACATGCATACACCTCCTCCTCCTCCTCCTCCCGCTGTCTGTGGCCTCCCCCCTCCCTCCTCCGCTCCTCCTCACCCCCCCAGCCCCGGCCCGTCCCCGCCCGAGCCGAGTGCCTCCTGCGGGGCGCGGCGGGCCGCGGGCGGCGCAGCGGTAAGGTGAAGGAGCTGAGCGCCTCCTTCTGCAGGGAGGTCCAGCAGGTGGAGAGGTGGGGGGGGCTGAAGCTGGGTGGGAGGGAAAGTCTGTGGGAGGAGGAGGAGGCGGGGGGAGGAGTAGCGTCTGGCTGCTCCTGGTACATACTGAACACTGCGTCTCCTCCTCCTCCTCCTCCTCCTCCTCCGCTGCTGCCGGGCAACGGTTCCCTGGACAACGACCCTCCTCCTCCCTCCGCCTCCCTCCTGGTCAGCAGGGAGGCAGGGTATGCCCTGGGTTTGACCTCCAGGCTCTTTGATTGGACGTAGTTGACGAGGCCGTTGAGGGGGTTGGTGGAGGGGCGGCGGGCGGCAGCGGAGGCGGCGTTGGGTTTACGGAGGCTGTGGAGGTCGATGACCGTCGAGTAGATGTCCCGCAAGTTGATCACTTTGGTCTTCTTGTCGCGGTTCTCGTGCAGGACGGCGTTCGCACAGATGAAGAGGAAGATCCCGATGCCCATGATGAGAGGACCGAAGACCTTCAGCCTATCAGAGTACAGATACCTGCAGAGACATTTAACACAACCAATCAGAGTACAGATACCTGCAGAGACATTTAACACAACCAATCAGAGTACAGATACCTGCAGAGACATTTAACACAACCAATCAGAGTACAAATACCTCCAGAGACACACTCACTCACTCACTCATCTTTAACCTCTTATCCGGGTCGGGGGGGCAACAGCTCCAGCAGGGGACCCCAAACTTCCCTACCGGGCCACATTAACCAGCTCTGACTGGAGGATCCCGAGGCGTTCCCAGGCCAGTGTGGAGATATAATCTCTCCACCTAGTCCTGGGTCTTCCCCGTGGTCTCCTCCCAGCTGGTCGTGGGGGCGGGGGGGCATCCTAACCAGATGCTCGAACCACCTCAACTGGCTCCTTTCAACGCAAAGGCTTTGCCTTCCGGCTCAGCTCTCTTTTCATCACAACGGTGCAGTAAAGCGAATGCAATACCGCCCCCACTGCTTCGATTCTCCGGCCAATCTCACGCTCCATCGTCCCCTCACTCGCGAACAAGACCCCGAGGTACTTGAACTCCTTCACTTGGGGTAAGGACTCATTCCCTACCCGGAGTAGGCAATCCATCGGTTTCCTGCTGAGAACCATGGCCTCCGATTTAGAGGTGCTGATCTTCATCCTGGCCGCTTCACACTCGGCTGCGAACCGATCCAGTGAGTGCTGAAGGTCACAGGCCGATGATGCCAACAGGACCACATCATCTGCAAAAAGCAGCGATGAGATCCTCAGCACACCGATCTGCAAACCCTCCTCCACCCGACTACGCCTTGATATCCTGTCCATGAATCACCAACAGGACTGGTGACAAAGCGCAGCCCTGTGATACCCCTGTAGTTGGCACACACTCTCTGGTCCCCCTTTTTGAACAGGGGAACCACCATCCCGGTCTGCCACTCCTTAGGCACTGTCCCCGACTTCCACGCAGTGTTGAAGAGACGTGTCATCCAATGAGACATTTAGCTCCTAAATATCAAACTTGTTTGAAGTTATCGTGGGGGGGGCCCGATGAGTCCGCGGACAGTCCGGGAGGAATAAGACCAGATCTGTAAACCCCTTCACATTACCAGATCATCTGGGCCGCACATCAGTACCGACCGAGGCCGGATGTTGGGATGGTTGAATCCCTCCTGTAGTCTGAGACCAGTTTAACCAATCACTGCTCCTCCCGGTGGATAGATAAACCATCGCATGGCGCCATCGGGACGTTACGAGTCAGCCCTGCGTTCACTGCGTCACCGCTGGGATCTCCTTTCAGCTGAGGACCCGGTTCGGTCCCAGCGAGGATCCGCCAACGGATCTCTCTGGGTCCCATCCCGGAGGGACGTAAAGGACTACCTATTGACCACTACAGTTTCCTACGGGAAACTTAGAACAACTTCAGTTACTACCAGAACCTGAAGGAACACCAGAACTACCTGAAGGAACACCAGAACCTGAAGAAACACCAGAACTACCTGAAGGAACACCAGAACCTGAAGGAACACCAGAACCTGAAGAAACACTAGAACTACCTGAAGGAACACCAGAACCTGAAGGAACACCAGAACCTGAAGGAACACATGAACTACCTGAAGAAGATCGTAGAAACAGAAGAGTTTGTTTACCTGTCCAGAAACTCCTCCAGAAAGCCTCGCGGGGGCTGTCTGGTCGTCCCATTTATGGTTTCTGTCCGGTTCAAACCTTCGTCATCTCCTCCATCATCTCCTCCTCCATCATCTCCTCCTCCATCATGTCCTCCTCCTCCTCCATCAGGTCCTCTGTCTCCTCCGTCTCCTCTCTCTCCTCCGTCTCCTCCCGCTCGGTCGTCTCCTTCGTCTCCTCGCTGGAAGCAGTCAGAGAAAGGTTCAGTGTTTTTGGTCGCTGTGGTCGGTTATACTGAAAACTGTTCCGGGTCTCACCTGTGCGTCTGCAGGTGCAGGTGTGGAGCTGCCGGAGGACACCGAGGCCATCGCGGCGCCCTCTTGTGGCTGAGCCCTGAAGAACAGTCCTTCTCGAGGCCAGTAGCCCAGAGCCGCCATGACCACGCCCACCAGCAGAACCAGGATGCCAAGCGCCGCCACGACACCCGAGACTGAGAACAGCTTCAACTTCCCCTTCACCACCACCACCTCATTCCTCCTGAGGGGGGAGGAAGTGACATCATCATGTACAGGCAGTGTGTGTGTGTGTGTGTGTGTGTGTGTGTGTGTGTGTGTGTGTGTGTGTGTGTGCGTGTGCGTGTGTGTGTGCGTGTGCGTGTGTGTGTGCGTTACCTCTTCTTCTTGTTCTTCCTCTTGTGTGTGTTTGCTTTGTGTGTTTTGGACCTCAGTGAATCCTGTCGCCGTGCGTTGATCCGCAGGAGGCCGCCAGTCGCGATCATCACCACCCACCAATCAGACGGTGGCTCAGCGGGCTAAGCCCCGCCCACCTCACCTGGATTCAATCACCAACTTCCTGTAAGAGAAAGAGACAGGTAGAGGGAGAAACAGGTAGAGAGAGAGACAGGTAGAGAGAGACAAGTAGAGAGAGAGAGACAGGTAGAGAGAGACAGGTAGAGAGAGAGACAGGTGGAGAGAGAGACAGGTAGAGAGAGAGGTAAAGAGAGACAGGTAGAGAGAGAGACAGGTAGAGAGAGAGACAGGTAGAGAGAGACAAGTAGAGAGAGAGAGACAGGTAGAGAGAGACAGGTAGAGAGAGAGACAGGTGGAGAGAGAGACAGGTAGAGAGAGAGGTAAAGAGAGACAGGTAGAGAGAGAGACAGGTAGAGAGAGACAAGTAGAGAGAGAGAGACAGGTAGAGAGAGAGACAGGTGGAGAGAGAGACAGGTAGAGAGAGAGGTAAAGAGAGACAGGTAGAGAGAGGGAGACAGGTAGAGAGACAGGTAGAGAGACAGGGAGAGAGAGAGAGAGACAGGTTGCTTATTGTGTGATTACCTATTTTCTTTTCTTGTGTAAAACATAAGAGCCTCACCACAAAGAGACAAAAAACGACCACAGAGACAAAAAACAACCACAAAGAGACTCAGAACGACTACAAAGAGACAAAAAACGACCACAAAGAGACTAAGAACTACTAAAAGAGATAAAAAACGACCACAAAGAGACAAAAAACGACCACAAAGAGACAAAAAACGACCACAAAGAAGCTCAGAACGACTACAAAGAGACAAAAAAACGACCACAAAGAGACTCAGAACGACTACAAAGAGATAAAAAACGACCACAAAGAGACTCAGAACGACTACAAAGAGACAAAAAACGACCACAAAGAGACTCAGAACGACTACAAAGAGATAAAAAACGACCACAAAGAGACAAAAAACGACCACAAAGAGACAAAAAACGACCACAAAGAAGCTCAGAACGACTACAAAGAGACAAAAAAACGACCACAAAGAGACAAAAACGACCACAAAGAAGCTCAGAACGACTACAAAGAGACAAAAAACGACCACAAAGAGACAAAAAACGACCACAAAGAAGCTCAGAACGACTACAAAGAGACAAAAAACGACCACAAAGAGACTAAGAACTACTAAAAGAGATAGAAAACGACCACAAAGAGACAAAAAACGACCACAAAGAAGCTCAGAACGACTACAAAGAGACAAAAAAACGACCACAAAGAGACAAAAAACGACCACAAAGAAGCTCAGAATGACTACAAAGAGACAAAAAACGACCACAAAGAGACAAAAAACGACCACAAAGAGACTCAGAACTACTACAACAACAACAACAACAGCAATAGTAGGCATTATCTGTCAGTATTTAGTCAGTATTGATCAGTATCCATCAGTATCGATCGGTATCTGTCAGTATTGATTAGTATCCATCAGTATTGATCGTATCTGTCAGTATCGATCAATATTGGTCAGTATCTGTCAGTATTGATTAGTATCAATCAGTATCAATCAGTATCTGTCAGTATTGATCAGTATCCATCAGTATGGATCGGTATCTGTCAGTATTGATCAGTATCTGTCAGTGTCGATCGGTATCTGTCAGTATTGATTAGTATCCATCAGTATGGATCCGTATCTGTCAGTATTGATCAGTATTGGTTGGTACTGTAACACAGTTCAGAGTAAATCAACATATTGACTGGTCCTGTTCAGCTCTGATCAATAGATGATCAATAGAAGAACACACAACACAGAATAGAATCAAATAGAATGAGATCTCACCGCCGGAGCTCCGGTCGCTTCATGTTTCGCCTCTTTTCTCCTCATCTTCATCTTCATCATCCTCCTCCTGATGCGCCGCTGTTTCCTCTTTAAATCTGTCCTCCTCTCATCGCCTCCAATCCCTCCTCTTCCTCTCTCTCTCTGTCTCTCTCTCTCTCTCCTCTTCCTCCTCTCCCTCCTCTCCTCTCTCTCTCTCTCTCCCTCCTCTGGTTGTTCTGCAGTGGTGTTGAGTGTAAATGAATTTCCTCCTCCAGAGAGAGAGACAGGTTCCTCCCACTGACTCTCTGCTGAAAACACAACACTACCTGTCTGTCTCTCCACCTGTCTGTCTCTCCACATGTCTGTCTGTTTACCTGTCTGTCTCTCCACCTGTCTGTCTGTTTACCTGTCTGTCTCTCCACCTGTCTGTCTGTTTACCTGTCTGTCTCTCCACCTGTCTGTCTGTTTACCTGTCTGTTTGTTTACCTCTCTGTCTCTCCACCTGTCTGTCTGTTTACCTGTCTGTCTGTTTACCTGTCTGTTTGTTTACCTCTCTGTCTCTCCACCTGTCTGTCTGTTTACCTGTCTGTCTGTTTACCTGTCTGTTTGTTTACCTCTCTGTCTCTCCACCTGTCTGTCTGTTTACCTGTCTGTTTGTTTACCCTTCTGTCTCTCCACCTGTCTGTCTGTTTACCTGTCTGTCTCAACAGTCAAGTTTCAACTACAGTTAACTCAAATTTTAACCAAATGAACAGAAACTGATCCGATCTGATGCAGTCTGGTGACGGTTTCCATCCACTGCTGTGAATATTATATACTATATACAGTTTAATATATACTATACATAACATATACTATACATAACATATACTAGACATAACATATACTAGACATAACATATACTTGACATAACATATACTATATATAAAATATACTACACATAACATATACTTGACATAACATATACTATACATAACATATACTAGACATAACATATACTAGACATAACATATACTAGACATAACATATACTATACATAACATATACTAGACATAACATATACTATATATAAAATATACTATACATAACATATACTAGACATAACATATACTATATATAAAATATACTATACATAACATATACTTGACATAACATATACTTGACATAACATATACTATACATAACATATACTAGACATAACATATACTATACATAACATATACTATACATAACATACATAACATATACTATACATAACATATACTATATATAAAATATACTATATATAACATATACTATACATAACATACATAACCTATACTATACATAATATATACTATACATAACATATACTATACATAACATATACTATACATAACATATACTATATATAAAATATACTAGACATAACATATACTAGACATAACATATACTAGACATAACATACATAACATATACTATATATAAAATATACTATACATAACATATACTATACATAACATATACTAGACATAACATATACTATATATAAAATATACTATATATAACATATACTATACATAACATATACTAGACATAACATATACTATATATAAAATATACTATACATAACATATACTATAAAATATACTAGACATAACATATACTATATATAAAATATACTATACATAACATATTATACATAACATATACTATATATAAAATATACTATACATAACATACATAACCTATACTATACATAATATATACTATACATAACATATACTATACATAACATATACTATATATAAAATATACTATACATAACATACATAACCTATCTATACATAATATATACTATACATAACATATACTATACATAACATATACTATATATAAAATATACTATACATAACATATACTTGACATAACATATAGTATATATAAAATATACTATACATAACATATACTATATATAACATATACTATACATAACATATACTTGACATAACATATACTATACATAACATATACTAGACATAACATATACTATACATAACATATACTATACATAACATATACTAGACATAACATATACTATATATCAAATATACTATACATAACATATACTATATAAAACACATACTATATATAAAATATACTATACATAACATATACTATATAAAACATATACTATATATAAAATATACTATACACAACATATACTATACATAATATATACTATACATAACATATACTATATATAACACATACTATATATAACATATGCTATATATAACACATACTATATATAATATATACTATATATAACTTATATATAACATATACTATATATAACACATACTATATATAACTTATACTATATATAACACATACTATATATAACACATACTATATATAACATACTATATATAACACATACTATATATAACACATACTATATATAACTTATACTATATATAACACATACTATATATAACTTATACCATATATAACACATACTATATATAACTTATACTATATATAACATATACTATATATAACACATACTATATATAACTTATACTGTATATAACATATACTATAAATAACACATACTATACATAACATATACTATATAAAACATATACTATATATAAAATATACTATACACAACATATACTATACATAATATATACTCTACATAACATATACTATATATAACGTATACTATATATAACACATACTATATATAACATACTATATATAACACATACTATATATAACTTATACTATATATAACATATACTATATATAACACATACTATATATAACTTATACTATATATAACACATACTATATATAACTTATACTATATATAACATATACTATATATAACACATACTATATATAACTTATACTGTATATAACATATACTATAAATAACACATACTATATATAACATATACTATCCATAACATATACAATATATAATGTCTATAATCAGCTGGTCGGAGCCATTAAAACACTGCAGAAGAAGAAGAGGTGATTCAAAGAGCTGAGACAGGAAGAATATGTTTCCTGTTAATAAGAGTTTACTATTATTATTATTGTTATTGCTTATTGTTATTATTGTTATTGTTATTATTATTATTATTTTATTATTATTATTATTATTGTTATTGTCATTATTACAGTAATCAGTCGACTAATCGACGGGTTGATCTACAGACAAATAATCACCAACTCTTTTGAACTGAAATGTAGCCCTACGTAACCCTACGTAGCCCTAAGTAATCCTACGTAGCCCTACGTAACCCTACGTAGCCCTACATTACCCTACGTAACCCTACGTAACGCTACGTAACTCTACGTAACCCTACGTAGCCCTACGTTACCCTACATTACACTACGTAACCCTACGTAACCCTACGTAGCCCTACGTTACCCAACATTACCCTACGTAACGCTACGTAACGCTACATTACCCTACGTAGCCCTACGTAGCACTACATTACCCTACGTAACCCTACATTACCCTACGTAACCCTAAGTAACCCTACGTAGCCCTACGTAACCCTACGTTACCCTACATTACCCTACGTAACCCTACATTACCCTACGTAACGCTACGTTACCCTACATTACCCTACGTAACCCTACATTACCCTATGTAACGCTACGTAACCCTATGTAGCCCTACGTTACCCTACGTAACCCTACATAACGTTATGTAACATTTATTCACTCAGTCTGGGTCTACTTTTAAAACCTGTCTGTCTCTCCCACTGAATCTGTCTCTCTGTAAAAGCCTGTCTCCCTCTCTCTAAACCTGTCTGTCTGCTGGTGATCTGTCCTCTGGTCCTGGCTCTGCGGTGAATCCTCCTCTCGGTGTCTCTGGGTGATTCTGATTCTGGGATGCTGCTGTTGCTAGGAGACGGAGGCAGAGCAGCTCTGCAGCATCTGAATAATTTGTTTGGTTCACTGAAGGAAGTTTGTCCCTGCTGAGACTCCGTCTGTGCCGCATAAGATCTGTCCAACCTTCAGACCAGAACCAGAACCAGCAGATTGTGGAGACGACGCAGTCAGGTACGACAGGACAACTCCAAAGATACGGTCCAAAGACCGAGAGAAAACATCTGGTGGTGTCAGAAGTGGTCAAGATGAAGGAGGACCAGTATCAGACCAACTGGACACCTGGGAGGGTCAGAAGTTCTGATAGAAGGACTAATATGTGGACAATCCCTCAAACCAGACTGAGCTTCCTCATTAACTCCACTCATGACCCCCTCCCAAGTCCCTTACCTGTGGTTACCTCTGGCCCGATGGTACCGGCCCGTACCCTTAGCTGTGGTTACCTCTGGCCCGATGGTACCGGCCCGTACCCTTAGCTGTGGTTACCTCTGGCCCGATGGTACCGGCCCGTACCCTTACCTGTGGTTACCTCTGGCCCGATGGTACCGGCCCGTACCCTTACCTGTGGTTACCTCTGGCCCGATGGTACCGGCCCGTACCCTTAGAGCCAGCGGACCAATCAACAGTCAGCTCTCAGATCAGAAACTTTATTGATCTCATCAAACAAGGACAGAAACACGGAGTAGAAACATCAGCAGATTGTTGGTGTGAACTGAGCGCCCCCCCACCCTCTGTGACGTCACAGTGACATCACCGAGGAGGAGGAGTCAGGTTCAGCAGGACTGACTGAGGAATACCAATATATAATATATATATATATATATATACTTATAAAGGTTAAAATAGAAATCTATATAGAGACAGTAGATAACAATAGATACTCTTCAAAATACTATAGAGAATAAAATTATAAATATAAACTCTGATAATTTCTTGTGACTTCCGTTCACAAACCGGCCAATCACAGCAGAGGAGGCGGGACTTCTGGATGATGTCACTACTATTGGTCCACGTGTCAGGAAGTGACGAACCTTCATGGAACAGCCTGAAAGGTCAAACCCTGAGAGTACTAGACGTGGGAATGACGTCACAGTGGGGGCGGAGCCACGGTATGTGTCAATTATGATTTAATGTCTCATCATGATGTCATGTGATCACGGCACCTCGTTATCACACCTGTCTCCAGGTAATTATGAGACCTGAGACATGGCGTCACATGACCGATACCAACACCTGAGACATGACGTCACATGACCGACACAAACACCTGAGACATGATGTCACATGACCGACACCAACACCTGAGACATGACCGACACCAACACCTGAGACATGATGTCACATGACCGATACCAACACCTGAGACATGACGTCACATGACCGACACAAACACCTGAGACATGATGTCACATGACCGACACAAACACCTGAGACATGATGTCACATGACCGACACAAACACCTGAGACATGATGTCACATGACCGACACAAACATCTGTGACATCAGAAATTTAAATCTCATTGATGATTGGATGGAAAATGTAGCCCCTCCCACAGAACAGAGGTGTCCTCGGCGTGTGATCGGTTCCTGTCCTCGGCGTGTGATAGGTTCCTGTCCTCGGCGTGTGATCGGTTCCTGTCCTCGGCGTGTGATCGGTTCCTGTCCTCGGCGTGTGATCGGTTCCTGTCCTCGGCGTGTGATGGACTCCTGTCCTCGGCGTGTGATCGGTTCCTGTCCTCGGCGTGTGAACTGTTCCTGTCCTCGGCGTGTGATGGACTCCTGTCCTCGGCGTGTGATTGGTTCCTGTCCTCGGCGTGTGATGGACTCCTGTCCTCGGCGTGTGAACTGTTCCTGTCCTCGGCGTGTGATGGACTCCTGTCCTCGGCGTGTGATGGACTCCTGTCCTCGGCGTGTGATCGGTTCCTGTCCTCGGCGTGTGATCGGTTCCTGTCCTCGGCGTGTGATGGACTCCTGTCCTCGGCGTGTGAACTGTTCCTGTCCTCGGCGTGTGATCGGTTCCTGTCCTCGGCGTTTGAACGGTTCCTGTCCTCGGCGTGTGATGGACTCCTGTCCTCGGCGTGTGAACTGTTCCTGTCCTCGGCGTGTGATCGGTTCCTGTCCTCGGCGTTTGAACGGTTCCTGTCCTCGGCGTGTGATGGACTCCTGTCCTCGCCGTGTGGTCGGTTCCTGTCCTCGGCGTGTGATCGGTTCCTGTCCTTGGCGTGTGATCGGTTCCTGTTTTTGGCGTGTGATTGGTTCCTGTCCTCGTGTGATTGGTTCCTGTCCTCGGCGTGTGACTGGTTCCTGTCCTCGGCGTGTGATCGGTTCCTGTCCGCGGCGTGTGAACTGTTGCTGTCCTCGGCGTGTGAACTGTTACTGTCCTCGGCATGTGATCGGTTCCTGTTTTCGGCGTGTGATTGGTTCCTGTCCTCGTGTGATCGGTTCCTGTCCTCGGCGTGTGATCGGTTCCTGTCTGCGGCGTGTGAACTGTTGCTGTCCTCGGCGTGTGAACTGTTACTGTCCTCGGCGTGTGATTGGTTCCTGTCCTCGTGTGATCGGTTCCTGTCCTCGGCGTGTGACTGGTTCCTGTCCTCGGCGTGTAATCGGCTCCTGTCTGCGGCGTGTGAACTGTTGCTGTCCTCGGCGTGTGAACTGTTACTGTCCTCGGCGTGTGATTGGTTCCTGTCCTCGTGTGATCGGTTCCTGTCCTCGGCGTGTGACTGGTTCCTGTCCTCGGCGTGTGATCGGCTCCTGTCTGCGGCGTGTGAACTGTTGCTGTCCTCGGCGTGTGAACTGTTACTGTCCTCGGCGTGTGAACGGTTCCTGTCCTCGGCGTGTGAACGGTTCCTGTCTTCGTCGTGTGAGCTGTTTCTGTCCTCGTCGTGTGATCTGTTTCTGTCCTCGGCGTGTGAACGGTTCCTGTCCTCGGCATGTGAATGGTTCCTGTCCTCGGCGTGTGAACGGTTCCTATCCTCGGTGTGTGAACGGTTCCTGTCCCTGGCGTGTGAACGGTTCCTGTCCCTGGCGTATGAACGGTTCCTGTCCCTGGCGTGTGAACGGTTCCTGTCCTCGGCGTGTGAACGGTTCCTGTCCTCGGCATGTGAACGGTTCCTGTCCTCGGCATGTTTGAACATCAGGATGGAGTTGTAGATTTTGAGGGCGGGGCCAAGTTTGATTGACATGACCCTGACGATGTCCCGTTGGGTGAGCAGAAGGAAGGCCCGCCCATCGATTTGCTAGACAGACAGAAGCAGGAACCAATCAGATCACAGCAGGTTCAATGTGATGTCATTAAATCTACAGCAGCTGATTGGTCGACTCACCTCGTCTCTGAACTGTTTGGCCTGTTCCTCACAGCCGGGGAGGGACTCGATGAAGTCTGACACCTGCAGAGAGACAGACAGGTTAGAGAGAGAGAGAGAGAGAGAGAGAGAAAGAGAGAGAGAGAGAGAGAGAGAGACACAAAGACAGGTTAGAGAGAGAGAGAGAGAGAGAGAGAGAGAGACAGGTTAGAGAGAGACAGACAGGTTAGAGAGACAGAGAGAGAGAGAGAGAGAGAGACACACACAGAGACAGGTTAGAGAGACAGATAGACAGGTTAGAGAGAGACAGACAGGTTAGAGAGAGAGAGAGACAGAGAGACAGTTCAGAGAGAGAGAGAGACAGTTCAGAGAGAGAGACAGGTGGAGACAGAGAGACATTTCCTGCTTCAATGTAGCACATACGACCAAATTAGGGAAAAATTCTTTACAAAAATGAAATGTAGCCTCCAGATGTTGATTCCCTCTCTGACCAAAATGAAATAGAACATCTGCTCTGAGAGAATGGAGTCATCAGCATAGAAGCTGCAGGAGACGTCAGTGATGTCACAGCCTGAGAGACAACCACAACCACACATAACAGATGGAACTCCCTCTGCCTGTTATTTACTCTACTTCACGGTTTGTTGGTTTTTATTTGGGGGTTTATATATACATTTGATATTGCAATATATTGTTATTAATTGTTTTTATCTGTTTGTTTTACTGACTTATTTCTGTATTGTTTTCTACCATTTCCATGTTCTTTTTAAATATCTATATATTGTAATTTGCTTAATGAATTGTATTTATGTGTTTATATATGTTTTTGTTTTTATTTTGTTATTATTCTTATTGAATTGACGCTTTGGCAATATTGTTCACCTCATGATCAATAAAGCAAATTGAATTGAGAGAGAGAGAGATAGACAGAGAGAGAGAGAGAGAGAGAGAGAGAGAGAGAGAGAGAGAAAGAGAGAGAGAAAGAGAGACATACAGGTTAGAGAGAGACAGACAGGTTAGAGAGAGAGACAGGTCAGAGAGAGAGAGACAGGTTAGATAGACAGACAGGTTAGAGAGAGAGACAGGTTAGAGACAGAGAGACAGGTTAGAGAGAGAGAGACAGGTCAGAGACAGAGAGACAGGTTAGAGAGAGAGAGACAGGTCAGAGACAGAGAGACAGGTTAGTGAGAGACAGACAGATGGAGACCTGCTGGACGCTCCAGTGTTGGACGGTCTCTGGTTGGACTCCGGTGACTCCCGGCAGCAGTTTGCCGTGTTGCTCCCAGCAGAGAGAGAGAGACAGGTCTCGTCCTGGCTGAGGAGACATGGCCGACAGGAAGACAGACTGGTGGAGGACGGCCTGCAGACTGGACTCTGCTGCTGGAGAGACAGACAGGTTTACTCAACTGTCTCACCCCACGGGGCAGTGAGACAGTTCACTCTACAGACAGACAGACAGGAGGAAACCTGTCTGTCTGTATACTGACCTGTCTCACCCCACTGTGTAGTGAGACAGGCATCAGTCCTTCAGAGGGTAACTCAACACAGCAGTTACTATGGAGAGCTGTTTCCATGGAAACAGTCACCTCATCTGACCGTTGTTTCCATGGAGACCGAGGGAGGATGCTGAGTGTCTCCATGACAACAGAACTGTGTTTTTATGTAAGTGACCCTTTACAGCGTTACATTACCTGATCATCTGATCACCTGATCATCTGTCTACTGTACCTGTCTACTATACCTGTACCTGTCTACTCTACCTGTCTACTGTACCTGTCTACTATACCTGTACCTGTCCACTCTACCTGTCTACTGTACCTGTCTACTCTACCTGTCTACTGTACCTGTACCTGTCTACTCCACCTGTCTACTGTACCTGTCTGCTCTACCTGTCTACTGTAACTGTCTACTATACCTGTACCTGTCTACTTTACCTGTCTACTATACCTGTACCTGTCTACTGTACCCGTCTACTGTACCTGTCTACTGTACCCGTCTACTGTACCCGTCTACTGTACATGTCTACTGTACCTGTGCCTGTCTACTGTACCTGTCTACTGTACCTGTCTACTATACCTGTACCTGTCTACTGTACCTGTCTACTGTACCTGTCTACTCTACCCGTCTACAGTACCTGTCTACTGTACCTGTCTACTATACCCGTCTACTGTACCTGTCTACTGTACCTGTCTACTGTATCTGTCTACTGTACCTTTCTACTGTACCTGTCTACTGTACCTGTCTATTATACCTGTACCTGTCTACTGTACCCATCTTCTGTACCTGTCTACTGTACCTGTACCTGTACCTGTCTACTGTACCTGTACCTGCAACTGTACCTGTCTACTGTACCTGTACCCGTCTACTGTACCCGTCTACTATACCTGTACCTGTCTACTGTACCTGTCTACTATACCTGTACCTGTCTACTGTACCTTTCTACTGTACCCGTCTACTCTACCTGTCTACTGTACCTGGGCCGAGGGCTCTGATGTGAAGCTCCTCCTCTTCCTGTTTCACACGGAGATATTTGGTTGGCTGGGACAGTCTGGGGGCGGAGCCAGCAGAGAGCAGGAGGTGATGATGAAACAGAGCTGAATCAATGAGCTGATTGGTGGATTCAGTATATATATATATATATATATATAAAATGGGTCCTCATATCTTATTGATCAGACGATTAATCAATAAACTAACTGATAACTGATCATGGAGGCTGTTCTTACAACACATCTAGAACTACAGTTCCCATAATGCTTTGGGATATGTAAACAACAGTCTCACCTGTCCGTCTGTCTCACCTGTCTGTCTGTCCTACTGTCTGTCTGTTTGTCTGTCTGTCTCACCTGTCTGTCTGTCCTACTGTCTGTCTGTCTGTCTCACCTGTCCGTCAGTCTCACCTGTCTGTCTGTTTGTCTGTCTGACCTGTCTGTCTGTCCTACTGTTTGTCTGTTTGTCTGTCTCACCTGTCCGTCAGTTTCACCTGTCTGTCTGTTTGTCTGTCTGTCTGTCTGTCTCACCTGTCTGTCTGTCTGTCTGTCTGTCTGTCTCACCTGTCTGTCTGTCTGTCTGTCTGTCTGTCTGTCTCACCTGTCCGTCAGTCTCACCTGTCTGTCTGTTTGTCTGTCTCACCTGTTCGTCTTTCCTACTGTCTGTCTGTCTGTCTGTGTCACCTGTCCGTCAGTCTCACCTGTCTGTCTGTTTGTCTGTCTCACCTGTTTGTCTTTCCTACTGTCTGTCTGTCTGTCTGTCTGTCTCACCTGTCCATCAGTCTCACCTGTCTGTCTGTCCTACTGTCTGTCTGTCTTTCTGTCTCACCTGTCTGTCAGTCTCACCTGTCAGTCTGTCTGACCTGTCTGTCTGTCTCACCTGTCCGTCTGTCTTCTTCTCTTCCCCAGAGGAAGCAGCAGAGTCTCGTCTCTGGGCTCCATCTTCACCTGGACACTCCTCCTGCTCAACAGAGAGACAGACAGGTAGAGAGACAGACAGGTAGAGACAGAGTTAGAGAGATAGACAGGTAGACAGACAGACAGACAGACAGGTCTGTCTACTGTACTGTAGAGAGACAGATAGGTAGAGAGATAGACAGGTAGAGCGACAGACAGGTAAAGAGAGAGACAGACAGGTAGAGAGATAGACAGGTAGAGAGAGAAAGACAGGTAGACAGGTAGAGAGACAGACAGGTAGACAGACAGACAGGTAAAGAGATAGACAGACAGGTAGACAGGTAGAGAGACAGACTGGTAGACAGACAGACAGGTAGACAGACAGGTAGGTAGAGAGATAATAAATACTCATTGAACTCAATCAATCGCCTACTAAAGATCAGGTTACCTGTCTGACTGGTTGCCGTGGTGATATATGCTGACAGGAACGAGGGTGATGACTCTCTCTCCTCCCAGCCTATCAGGAAGCACCACCTCCTTACGCATATTAATGTCCGAGTACGGACAGCCGAAGGCACTGGGTGAGAGACAAACATGACTCAGCAGACACAAAACATGACTCAGCAGACACAAAACATGACTCAGCAGACACAAAACATGACTCAGTACAAAGAAAATATGACTCAGCAGACACAAAACATGACTCAGCAGACAGAAACATGACTCAGCACAAAGAAAACACGACTCAGCAGACAGAAACATGACTTAGCAGACAGAAACATGACTCAGCTGTCTGAAACATGACTCAGCACAAAGAAAACATGACTCAGCAGACACAAAACACGACTCAGCTGACAGAAAAATTATCAGCACAAAGAAAACATGACTCAGCAGACAGAAAAAAAATTGACTCAGCAGACAGAAACACGACTCAGTACACAGAAACGTTACTCAGCAGACACAAAACACAACTCAGCGGACAGAAAACATGACTCGGCAGGTGTGAATGTACCTGTGGTGTCCGGTGTATTTGGCTCCTTTAATGTGTCCAACTCCTCGGCAGCCTGGAGTGGGACAGACACCCTGAGAGACAGACAGGGGAGGCCAACCTGTCTCACACACACAGAGGGAACAGAAACACTGTTAGTAGCATTAAGCCTGTCTCTCTCCCTCTGACCTGTCTGTCTGACCTGTCTCTCTGACCTGTCTCTCTCTCTCTCTCTGACCTGTCTGTCTGACCTGTCTCTCTGACCTGTCTCTCTCTCTCTCTGACCTGTCTCTCTCTCTCTCTCTCTCTCTCTGACCTGTCTCTCTCTCTCTGACCTGTCTGTCTGACCTGTCTCTCTCTCTCTGACCTGTCTCTCTCTCTGACCTGTCTGTCTGACCTGTCTCTCTCTCTCTCTCTCTGACCTGTCTGTCTGACCTGTCTCTCTCTCTCTCTCTGACCTGTCGCTCTCTCTCTGACCTGTCTGTCTGACCTGTCTCTCTCTCTCTGACTTGTCTGTCTGACCTGTCTCTCTCTCTCTCTGACCTGTCTGTCTGACCTGTCTCTCTCTCTCTCTCTGACCTGTCTCTCTGACCTGTCTCTCTCTCTCTCTGACCTGTCTGTCTGACCTGTCTCTCTCTCTCTGACCTGTCTCTCTCTCTCTCTCTGACCTGTCTCTCTCTCTCTCTCTGACCTGTCTGTCTGACCTGGGGGGGGTTCCAGTGGGTGTCCCGTGCGTTGACACCAGCCGACAGGATGAAGGTCACAGAGGTCGCTGTCACTCCAGAGGTCAAACTGCTCCGACCAGCCGTCATAATGAACCTGCAGGTAAACACACCCGGTGACATCATCACACACCTAATGACATCACACAGGTATACAGACAGGTAGACACACAGGTCCAAAGTACCTTCACCCTGTAGTCTTCTGTATCGGTTACCGTGGCGACGCGGACCAACATGGGGTTCCTCCTGTCCACCGCCTCCAGCTTCTGGTTGCCCTGGAAACCATGAGGAGCTCTCTGATTGGACGAAAAATCATTGACACCTGTCAATCATCAGCTCACTGAGTGACAAGTTCTCTGCCTCCTTGTTTCCTTCTTTACCTCCTTGTTCCCTTCTCTACCTCCTTGTTCCCTTCTCTACCTCCTTGTTTCCTTCTCTACCTCCTTGTTCCATTCCCTTCCTTGTTTCCTTCTCTACCTCCTTGTTCCCTCCTCTACCTCCTTGTTCACTTCCCTTCCTCCTTGTTTCCTTCTCTACCTCCTTGTTTCCTTCTCTACCTCCTTGTTTCCTTCTCTACCTCCTTGTTCCATTCCCTTCCTTGTTTCCTTCTCTACCTCCTTGTTCCATTCCCTTCCTTGTTTCCTTCTCTACCTCCTTGTTTCCTCACCAGAGTGAAGGCTGAACAGGGTGCGGCGGTGGTTCTGGTCTCCAGCAGGTATTCCTCCCACAGGAAGTTCTCCGGGTTAGGGTGACCTGAAAAACACAAGTACTGATAAGTACTCAGAGTACTACGTAGTGTATCCTGTGTGTACTTGTGTGTAATACGTAGTGTATACTGTGTGTACTTGTGTGTACTACAGAGTGTATACTGTGTGTACTTGTGTGTACTACAGAGTGTATCCTGTGTGCACTTGTGTGTACTACAGAGAGTATACTGTGTGTACTTGTGTGTACTACAGAGTGTATCCTGTGTGTACTTGTGTGTACTACAGAGTGTATACTGTGTGTACTTGTGTGTACTACAGAGTGTATCCTGTGTGTACTTATGTGTACTACAGAGTGTATACTGTGTGTACTTGTACCCTGAGGAGCGGTGAGAGGTCGTCCTTGTTCTTCACACCAGCCGACAGGATGGATGTACGGACTGCTGCTGTCACACCTGATCAATCAATAATCAATAAGTATTGATCAGCCCACAGGATGGATGTACGGTGAATACAACTACCTCTACTACTAGTACTACTACTAGTACTACTACTACTACTGGTACCTCTACTACTACTAGTACTGCTACTACTACTACTACCTCTACTACTAGTAGTACTAGTACTAGTACCTCTAGTGTCTCACCAGTAGTCGTACATGTCGTCCCAGTTGTCAAAGTGAACCAGGAAGTGGTCATCGATGACATCAGCGACGGAGGCGACGCAGACGAGTCCGGGGTTCTTCCTGTCGACCGCCTCCAACTTCATCCCCACACTGAACCCACAGCTCTGAGAGACAGACAGGTAGAGAGAGAGACAGGTGAACAGACAGACAGGTGAACAGACAGACAGGAGAACAGACAGACAGGTGAACAGACAGACAGGAGAACAGACAGGTGAACAGACAGACAGGAGAACACACAGACAGGAGAACAGACAGACAGGTGAACAGACAGACAGGTGAACAGACAGACAGGAGAACAGACAGACAGGAGAACAGACAGGTGAACAGACAGGTGAACAGACAGACAGGAGAACAGACAGACAGGTGAACAGACAGACAGGTGAACAGACAGACAGGAGAACAGACAGACAGGTGAACAGACAGACAGGAGAACAGACAGGTGAACAGACAGACAGGAGAATACACAGACAGGAGAACAGACAGACAGGTGAACAGACAGGTGAACAGACAGACAGGTGAACAGACAGACAGGAGAACAGACAGGTGAACAGACAGACAGGAGAACAGACAGACAGGAGAACAGACAGACAGGTGAACAGACAGACAGGTGAACAGACAGACAGGAGAACAGACAGACAGGAGAACAGACAGGAGAACAGACAGATAGGTGAACAGACAGACAGGTGAACAGACAGACAGGAGAACAGACAGACAGGAGAACAGACAGACAGGTGAACAGACAGGAGAACAGACAGACAGGAGAACAGACAGGAGAACAGACAGACAGGAGAACAGACAGACAGGAGAACAGACAGACAGGAGAACAGACAGGTGAACAGACAGACAGGAGAACAGACAGACAGGTGAACAGACAGACAGGAGAACAGACAGGAGAACAGACAGACAGGTGAACAGACAGGAGAACAGACAGACAGGAGAACAGACAGGAGAACAGACAGACAGGAGAACAGACAGACAGGTGAACAGACAGGAGAACAGACAGACAGGAGAACAGACAGACAGGAGAACAGACAGACAGGAGAACAGACAGGAGAACAGACAGGTGAACAGACAGACAGGAGAACAGACAGACAGGTGAACAGACAGACAGGAGAACAGACAGACAGGTGAACAGACAGACAGGAGAACAGACAGGAGAACAGACAGACAAGAGAACAGACAGACAGGTGAACAGACAGGAGAACAGACAGACAGGAGAACAGACAGACAGGAGAACAGACAGACAGGTGAACAGACAGGAGAACAGACAGACAGGAGAACAGACAGGAGAACAGACAGACAGGAGAACAGACAGGAGAACAGACAGACAGGAGAACAGACAGGAGAACAGACAGACAGGAGAACAGACAGACAGGAGAACAGACAGACAGGAGAACAGACAGGAGAACAGACAGGTGAACAGACAGACAGGAGAACAGACAGGAGAACAGACAGACAGGAGAACAGACAGGAGAACAGACAGACAGGAGAACAGACAGGAGAACAGACAGACAGGAGAACAGACAGACAGTAATGACCCCCCCCCCCCCCCACCTGACCAGTGACGTCATGTATAGCCACATGAAGTCATTCCACAGCTGGCTGTCAGCTGGTGTCCAGCAAACCATGTGGGCTTCATTGACAATGTGAACTCTTTCTGGGGGACTCCTGGTCTGATTAGGAGAGACGGCATTCATCCTACTTTGGATGGTGCGGCTCTCTTATCCAGAAATCTGACAAAGATTGTTGGTGGAAGAAATCCATGACCAACCAGAGGTCATTCCAGGACCAACCAGAGGTCATTCCAGGACCAACCAGAGGTCATTCCAGGACCAACCAGAGGTCATTCCAGGACCAACCAGAGGTCATTCCATGACCAATCAGAGGTCATTCCAGGACCAACCAGAGGTCATTCCAGGACCAACCAGAGGTCATTCCATGACCAATCAGAGGTCATTCCAGGACCAACCAGAGGTCATTCCATGACCAACCAGAGGTCATTCCAGGACAAACCAGAGGTCATTCCAGGACCAACCAGAGGTCATTCCAGGACCAACCAGAGGTCATTCCAGGACAAACCAGAGGTCATTCCATGACAAACCAGAGGTCATTCCAGGACCAACCAGAGGTCATTCCATGACAAACCAGAGGTCATTCCATGACAAACCAGAGGTCATTCCATGACAAACCAGAGGTCATTCCATGACAAACCAGAGGTCATTCCATGACAAACCAGAGGTCATTCCAGGACCAACCAGGGGTCATTCCAGGACAAACCAGAGGTCATTCCATGACAAACCAGGGGTCATTCCATGACAAACCAGGGGTCATTCCAGGACAAACCAAAGGTCATTCCAGGACCAACCAGAGGTCATTCCAGGACCAACCAGAGGTCATTCCATGACAAACCAGAGGTCATTCCAGGACCAACCAGAGGTCATTCCAGGACCAACCAGAGGTCATTCCAGGACGCAGAGCTGTAGTCTTACACACTTCTCTGCGCTTCCACTAGAGCAGTTACCCACCCATAGCTTAACCCCAAACCTAACTGAGACTGTGTCTGCCCCACCTAAATTAATTAAATCAAAAGTAACCAGAAGAGGAGCTAAACATAACAATCTAATAAAACCTAACACTAGCACTGCAATAAAGCAACAAAACAGGAGAATTAAATGTGGACTCTTAAATATCAGATCTCTGTCATCTAAAACTCTACTAGTAAATGATTTAATATCAGATAATCACATTGATTGATTTTGTCTTACTGAAACCTGGCTGTGTCAGGAAGAATATGTCAGCCTAAACGAATCCACTCCCCCGAGTCATATTAATACTCACATTCCTCGACACACCGGCCGAGGAGGTGGAGTTGCAGCCATCTTCGACTCAAGCCTATTAATAAACCCTAAAACTAAACTAAACTATAACTCATTCTAAAGCCTTGTTCTTAGTCTTTCACACCCAACCTGGAAAGCACTACAGACCATTCTCTTTGTTATAGTGTACCGCGCTCCAGGCCCATATTCTGAATTTCTATCTGAATTCTCAGAGTTTCTATCAAGCTTAGTCCTGAAAACAGATAAAGTCATTATAGTAGGTGATTTTAATATTCATGTGGACGTTGATAATGATAGCCTCAGTACTGCGTTTATCTCTTTATTAGATTCAATTGGTTTCTATCAGAAACCAATTGAATCGCTTTAACCCTCGACCTTGTTCTGTCATATGGCGTTGAAATTGAACATTTCATTGTTTTTCCACAGAACTCTCTTTTATCAGACCATTATTTAATCACTTTGAATTCTTATCACTAGACTATACACCATAGGTCACTAACAGGCGGACCGCGGTCCGGGTCCGGACCCAGAAGCCGTCCCATACGGACCCGGACCTACAGCCAAAACAGAAGGTTATGATTTAAAACCTGACGGGGCGCTTCTATTTTAACCGGCACAGCTTTTGTAGTCTTTACGGTCGTGGTTAAGTGGATGAGGAAACGCACAGACCAATTGCATGCGAGTTAAGCCATCCCACGTGACACCGCTCAGCCAATCAAGTCTGTGCATTCCAGGCGGTAAACGGGAGACGGAGAAAGGGAGAGAGACAGACGAGTGAGACGGAGAAAGGGTTGCATCATTCATCAATCTGTCCTCTGCGTCTCCCTGTCAGATGAGCATGCTGAGGTGATGAATACAATGATGAAAGTGATCAATGATCTCAGGGCATCCTCTTCCTACCAGCATCACATGCTCAGGGATGATGATCTTCTGCTGCACAGCAGTGTGAAGGCTCAGCAGAGGCTCAGCAGAGGCTCAGCAGAGGCTCAGCAGAGGCAGGGTGTTAGTGGGCTTTTGGTCCATCAGGAGGGAAGTAGCATCTTTTTTTGGCAGAGCTAAGAAGTCAGAAGGCAACACCGTTTTCTCTCTTTTTAGAAAATGAGAACCAGATGGAGAATGTGACATCACTTCACATCTGGAGGAACTCAATCTGAGGCTACAGGACAATTCAATTTGTGAACTGATGACAGCTGTCCACTCCTTTCAGAGGAAACTCAAGGTGTTCAAGGAAGACCTGCAGGGAGACTGTGTCCACTCCCAGCAGTGCAGGGACAGGGACAGGGACAGGGACAGGAACAGGAACAGGGACAGAGGACAGGAACAAGGACGGAGAGATGTGTCTTCTTTTGTTGACTTTATTGATAAGCTGATTTAAACTTCAGCAGCCGTTTTGACAGCTTCAGCTTCGGACAGCAGCTCACCATGTTCATTCAGAACCCTTTCTCATCACAGATGTCAGGGGGTTCTCAAAGGAAGTCACACAGCACTTGAAATGGGTAAATGCTGGGCCTCTCCAGATGCAATTGGTTGATCTCCAAGCAGATGTGGCCCTGAAAGAGCAGTTTGTAAGAACTGACCCTTCCACTTTCTGGCTCCAAATGGTCCCTGAGACAGCTTGCCCAGGTCTGAGGAAAGTAGCCCTGTACATCTTGACCATGTTTGGCTCCACATACAACTGCGAGGCAGCTTTCTCCACAATGAACATAATCAAAACTAAATACCGTTCCAGGCTCACCAGTGAGCACCTCCACATGTGTATGAGAATGCCCTGACTCCATTCAAGCCCAGGTTTAAAATCCTGGCAGGACAAGCTCGACCTCAAGTCTCTCACTGAGCTAAACCGTGGGGGAGTGGGATATAAGAGGGGAGAGAGTCATACTCTAAAACTGTTCACTTGTTAAGGTGTGTTGAGATTGTAAAGACTGTTGAGACTGTTGAGTCAAGATGTGAAACCGAAAAGGGGAAATTCAAGCTTTTCCTCCCTTTATTTTATTTTCTGAAGTTAAGCACTTTATTTAAACATGCACAAGTTTCATATTTTATTTACTTTCTCTTATTTTGAAATGCAGCCCTACTTTTATTTAGTTAATGAGAGAACATTATACATACCTGCAGTCATACGTATATGTTCAGTTCTACGTTACGTGACAATAAATATTGTCAAAAAGGTTTTGAGTTGTAGTGAATTCATTTGATTTGACAGTCAGGTATTGATTACATGCAGATGTTGATACAGATGTTGATACAACTACTAGGCTACTTAAATACATATCACACTAAATAGTTAGACATTATGATCTTCCGGACCTTTGCTTCAAGACATTTTCTCTAACTGGACCTCTTTAAATGTTAGTTGAATACCCCTGCTATACACCATCAGACTAAAGTGTGTACACTAGATGTCTATCCGATAGTGTTGTAACTAAATTTAAGGAAGCGATTCCATCAGCATTAAACTCAATACCATGTCTCAATATAACAGAGGGCTCGTATGTTAACTTTAGCCCTATCCATTGATCATCTTGTAGATAGTGCTACAGACTCACTGCGAGTCACACTTGATGCAGTGCGCTTGGTGGATTCTGTTGGGTCTCTAAACTCTGGTGTACGGTCATGGACCTGCTCTATAGATAAAGCGTCTTGAGATAACTTCTGTTGTGATTTGACGCTATACAAAAATAAATTGATTTGATTTGATTTGATTCTGTTGCCCCTCTAAAAAAGAAGTTAATAAAACAAAGGAAGTCAGCTCCATGGTATAACCCTCAAACACGCAAACTAAAGCAAGCATCGAGGAAACTGGAAAGGATATGGCGTTCCACCAAACAGGAAGACTCTCATTTAGTCTGGCAAGATAGTCTTAAAACATATAGGAAGGCTCTCTGTGATGCCAGAGCAGCCCATTACTCATCATTAATAAAGAACAATAAGAACAACCCTAGCTTTCTATTCAGCACTGTAGCCAGGTTGACAGAAAGTCACAGCTCTACTGAGCCATGCATTCCTACAACCCTCAGTAGTAGTGACTTCATGAGTTTCTTTAATGATAAAATCATAACTATTAGAGACAAAATTAATCACCTCCTACCGTCAACTGGTACCAACTTATCCTCAAACTTAGGAACCTTAGAAACAGCTGTACAACCTGATATATATTTAGACTGCTTTTCTCCTATCGATCTCCACAAACTGACTTCACTGATCTCCTCATCTAAACCATCTACCTGTTTCCTAGACCCTATTCCAACTAGACTGCTTAAAGAAGTTTTACCTCTAGTTAGCACCTCTTTACTGGATATGATCAATGTGTCTTTACTAACAGGCTATGTAGCACAGTCCTTTAAAGTAGCTGTAATTAAACCTCTTCTTAAAAAGCCCACTCTTGATCCAGAGGTCCTAGCCAATTATAGACCTATATCTAACCTTACCTTTACCTCCAAAATACTCGAGAAAGTAGTTGCCAGTCAGCTGTGTGACTTTCTACAGAACAATCATTTATTGGAGGATTATCAGTCAGGATTTAGAGTGCACCATAGCACAGAGACAGCACTAGTGAAAATTACAAATGACCTTCTAATGGCATCGGACAAAGGACTTGTCTCTGTCCTTGCCTTGCCGGATCTCAGTGCTGCTTTCGACACCATTGACCATCACATCCTATTACAAAGACTGGAACATTTAACTGGCATTAAAGGAACTGCACTAAGTTGGTTTAAGTCCTATTTATCAGATCGATCTCAGTTTGTACATGTCAACGATGAGTCCTCCATGTACGCCAAAGTTAGTCACGGAGTTCCACAGGGTTCTGTACTTGGACCAATTCTATTTACCTTATATATGCTTCCCTTAGGCAATGTTATTAGAAAACACTCCATAAACTTTCATTGTTATGCAGATGATACCCAATTCTATCTATCAATCAAGCCAGACGAAACAAACCAGTTAACTAATCTTCAAGCATGCCTTAAGGACATAAAAACCTGGATGACCTGCAATTTCCTGATGTTAAACTCAAACAAAACTGAAGTTATTGTACTAGGCCCTGAGCACCTCCGAAACAAATTATCTAATGATATAGTTACTTTAGATGGCATTGCCCTGGCCTCCAGCACCACCGTAAGGAATCTGGGAGTTGTCTTCGACCAGGATACGTCCTTTAACTCTCACATAAAGCAAACCTCACGGACTGCCTTCTTTCATCTACGTAACATTGCAAAGATCAGGCACATCCTGTCTCAAAACTGTTACCTCTAGACTCGATTACTGCAATTCCTTATTATCAGGCTGCTCCAATAAGTCTCTTAAGACTCTCCAGTTGATCCAGAATTCTGCAGCCCGTGTACTGACTAGAACTAGAAAAAGAGATCATATTACGCCTGTATTAGCTTCTCTGCACTGGCTGCCTGGAAAATCCAGAATAGATTTTAAAATCGTCCTCCTAACCTACAAAGCGCTAAACGGTCAGGCCCCATCATATCTTAAAGAGCTCATAGTACCCTACAACCCCACTACAGCTCCCAGAATGCAGCAGGAGCTCATAGTACCCTACAACCCCACTACAGCTCCCAGAATGCAGCAGGGTTACTTGAGGTTCCTAGAGTCTCCAGAAGTAGAATGGGAGCAAGAGCCTTCAGCTATCAAGCTCCTCTTCTCTGGAACCAGCTCCCAGTTTCAGTCTGGGAGGCAGACACCGTCTCTACATGTCAGAGCAGGCTAAAGACTTTCCTCTTTGATAACGCTGATCCTGAAGCTGCTATAGGCATAGACTGCCGGGGGACTTCCTATGACACACTGAGCTCCACTCTCCTTCTGGATATACTCATGTCCCATGGCCATGTTGTTACTAACTTCATTCCTTCCCGGGAGTCCTTGTGCCTCCTTGTCTCGCAGCTAACCGTGGAGCGGGGTCACACCTGGAGCGAGGTCATACCTGGAGCGAGGTCACACCTGGAGCGAGGTCATACCTGGAGCGAGGTCACACCTGGAGCGAGGTCATACCTGGAGCGAGGTTACACCTGGAGCAGGGGTACACTTGGAGCGGGGTTTCACCTGGATCTTGATGTCTCCGGTACTGTGGCTGCATCTGCTGCCGCGTCGGTGCCTGCTTGACACCAACTGCTACCATCCCTAATTAACTACGTCTGTACGAGGGACTACCAATGCTAACGAGGGATTTCCAACACCTAGTGACAATGTGGCAGCCTGGAGAATAACACTTCTCAGTCACTGCCAAAGACATCAAGAGCTCCCAGCAAGCATGCTGATGCTGCAGGAACCAACGCACGGGCATCGATCACAGGGACGTCCCACACCAACACACATGGACGTACTGAGGACAGATGCTGGACAGTGCTGGCGAGCTAGCCAGATGTATGGAGGACTGAGACAGCTGGAAGCTCCACTGGAAAGCTCTCTCTCTCTCTCTCTCTCTCTCTCTCTCTCTCTCTCTCTCTCTCTATACAAAAATAAATTTAATAGACAGACAGACAGACAGGTGAACAGACAGACAGACAGGTGAACAGACAGACAGGTGAACAGACAGACAGGTGAACAGACAGACAGATAGGTGAACAGACAGACAGATAGGTGAACAGACAGACAGATGAACAGGCAGACAGGTGAACAGACAGACAGACAGGTGAACAGACAGACAGGTGAACAGACAGACAGGTGAACAGACAGACAGGTAGGTGAACAGACAGACAGATAGGTGAACAGACAGACAGATGAACAGGCAGACAGGTGAACAGACAGACAGACAGGTGAACAGACAGACAGGTGAACAGACAGACAGATAGGTGAACAGACAGACAGGTGAACAGACAGACAGATGAACAGGCAGACAGGTGAACAGACAGACAGACAGGTGAACAGACAGACAGGTGAACAGACAGACAGATAGGTGAACAGACAGACAGATAGGTGAACAGACAGACAGATGAACAGGCAGACAGGTGAACAGACAGACAGACAGGTGAACAGACAGACAGGTGAACAGACAGACAGATAGGTGAACAGACAGACAGGTGAACAGACAGACAGGTGAACAGACAGACAGGTGAACAGACAGACAGGTGAACAGACAGACAGGTGTATACTGACGGCAGGGCGACAGGTGAACAGGGTGGGCGGAGCAGCATGAGAGCCTGTGGACTGAAGGTAGTGCTGCCAATCAAAATCTGTCTCGCTGTAGCCTGTGAGGAGAGAGACAGACAGGTAATGATGTCACCTGTGTCAGGTGGTCACCTGTGAGGGGGCGGGGCTACCTGTACTCACCTTTGGGTGGGTGGAGCTTGTGGTTGTTGTCTTTACACCAGCCTGTCTGTCTGATGTTGGGCGAGTCAGCGTTTACCCAGAATTCATAGCACTCGGAGTAGCCGTCGATATGGAGACGGAGCCGACAGCCAATCACCTGAGAGAGAGGCCCCGTTCACACCTGGTGTTAACACTGAGGCCCCGTTCACACCTGGTGTTAACACTGAGGCCCCGTTCACACCTGGTGTTAACACTGAGGCCCCGTTCACACGTGGTATTAACACTGAGGCCCCGTTCACACCTGGTGTTAACACTGAGGCCCAGTTCACACCTGGTATTAACACTGAGGCCCCGTTCACACCTGGTATTAACACTGAGGCCCCGTTCACACCTGGTGTTAACACTGAGGCCCCGTTCACACCTGGTGTTAACACTGAGGACAGCTCATTATCAACAGAGTGTGTGTGTGAGTGTGTGTGAGTGTGTGTGAGTGTGCGTGTGTGTGCGTGTGTGTGCGTGTGTGTGCGTTACCTCGGCGACCGTCAGCACACAGAACATGGACGGGTGCAGCGGGTCGATGCCCTCCAGCTTCATCCCAACTCTAAAACCACTTCTCCTACTGGGGACACACTGGGACTGACAGACAGACAGGTAGAGAGACAGACAAGTCAGAGAGACAGACAGGTCAGAGAGAGAGAGACAGGTAGAGACAGACAGGTCAGAGAGACAGACAGGTCAGACAGAGAGAGACAGGTCAGAGAGACAGACAGGTCAGAGAGACAGACAGACAGGTCAGAGAGACAGACAGACAGGTCAGAAAGAGAGACAGGTAGAGAGACAGGTCAGAGAGACAGACAGGTAGAGAGAGAGAGACAGGTCAGAGACAGACAGGTAGGTCAGAAAGAGAGAGACAGGTAGAGAGACAGACAGGTCAGAGAGACAGACAGACAGGTCAGAGAGAGAGAGACGTTCATCTATAAATGAAAGAGGAGCAGCTGTCAGGGTTTATTTCACTATAATGACCAGCTAGCTGTTCATTATCCTGATTATTACACAGCTACTGACTGAAGACATCTAGAACCTGATACCCTCTGAAGACCAGTCCTCCAGAGTCCCACATCAGAGCTGTGTCCATAGCAACGGTCTGCTATACGTAGCAACGGTCTGCTATACGTAGCAACGGTCTGTTATACATAACAACGGTCAGTTATAGAGAAATAACAGACCGCAGAACGCCGTGATTGACCAATCAGAAAGGAGTATTCAACACAGCCGTGTAATAGGATCTTGTAACCCCCCCTGGGCTGTATGCTGTCAGCCTGGACCGTGGTAGACGGACTAACCTCTCTGTTTACAAACAACCGGCTATCGGCCAGTAGCTAGTAGTCAGTAGCGCTAGTAGCATGACATCATCAGAGTTTAATGGAGTTGTAGTTTATTTACTAACAGGACACAACTTCTTCTACATCCATGGACGTCTCTCTGCGTCTGGCCGTCCCTCTGCAGGAGGACGTCTCTCTGCGTCTGGCCGTCCCTCTGCAGGAGGACGTCTCTCTGCGTCTGGCCGTCCCTCTGCAGGAGGACGTCTCTCTGCGTCTGGCCGTACCTCTGCAGGAGGACGTCTCACTGCGTCTGGCCGTACCTCTGCAGGAGGACGTCTCACTGCGTCTGGACGTCTCTCTGCAGGAGGACGTCTCACTGCGTCTGGCCGTCCCTCTGCAGGAGGACGTCTCTCTGCGTCTGGCCGTACCTCTGCAGGAGGACGTCTCACTGCGTCTGGACGTCTCTCTGCAGGAGGACGTCTCACTGCGTCTGGACGTCTCTCTGCAGGAGGACGTCTCACTGCGTCTGGCCGTCTCTCTGCAGGAGGACGTGTCTCTGCAGGAGGACGTCTCACTGCGTCTGGTCGTCTCTCTCAGTCCAACATGGAGGAAGTGGAGCTCTGCTGACTTTAACTCCTAACGGTCCGTGTCCACAGGTTCCTTTCCACGCTCCCCATTCATTGTCTATGCAAGCAGCCGCGCAATGCATTCCGGTAGCGTGGCGTCGCGATTCGAGAGACTAGGCGTGCAGGAAGCCCGCTCCTCATTTGCATAAAGTTGAAGTCCTGGCTACTTTATGCAGATCATGGGCATCCGACGCGACCCTCCAAACTCCCGAAGATCTTTTAAAATAAACGTTGTTGATCTAAATAAAGACAGATTCATCAACGTGGGTTATTTCTCGCCTCAAATGTTTTCAGAAACATCTCAGTGAACTGTTCACGTGAAATAAGAGAAGAAAGTTTCCAAACGAGCCTCCAGACTGGTTCCGGTTTGAAAGCTGGGAGCAGCAGCCAACGGCGGGAAAGCGTTCGTCCAATCAGGAGCCGAGTGCCTTGTTTCTAGGGACAGCCCACCAGGCGTCCAATGCTGGGAAGCGTCGCGTCCCCTCGCGATAAAAAACGCCCCTGTGGACACGAACCATCAGGGAGGGACGTTGTTTCATTCTACTGCACTAGAGTCTGTTTCTACTGTAGAGGGTGTGCGTGCGTGCGTGCGTGCGTGCGTGCGTGCGTGCGTGCGTGCGTGCGTGCGTGCGTGCGTGCGTGCGTGCGTGCGTGCGTGCGTGCGTGCGTGCGTGCGTGCGTGCGTTACCTGTGTAAACACTGACAGAGGAGCAGCTTCAGCTTTCTGTTCATTCAGGTACTGCTGCCAGGACCAGGACCGCCTCTTCACACTCACTACACACACACACACACAGACACAAAGACACACACACAGACACAAAGACACGCACACAGACACACACAGACACAGACACAAAGACACACAGACACAAAGACACACACACACACACAGACACAGACACAAAGACACACACACACACGCACACACAGATGATGAAGACTATTATCAACAGAATGTGTGTGTGTGTGTGTGTGTGTGTGTGTGCGTGTGTGTACATGTGTGTGTCTGTGCATGTGTGTGTGTGCATGTGTGTGTGTCTGTGCATGTGTGTGTGTGTGTGTGTGTGTGTGTGTGTGTGTGTTACCCTGAGTGCTGCTGACTTTGTTCTTCATCTTCTGTTCTTCTTCTTTGGTTCTTTTCTGATGAGACAAAAAATAAAGAAGTGAATCTACAGCAGCCGGGTTCATGAAGTATTACTACTACCTGATGTAGTACATGAAGTATTACTACTACCTGATGTAGTACATGAAGTACTACTACTACCTGATGTAGTACATGAAGTACTACTACTACCTGATGTAGTACATGAAGTATTACTACTACCTGATGTAGTACATGAAGTACTACTACTACCTGATGTAGTACATGAAGTACTACTACTACCTGATGTAGTACATGAAGTACTACTACTACCTGATGTAGTACATGAAGTACTACTACTACCTGATGTAGTACATGAAGTACTACTACTACCTGATGTAGTACATGAAGTACTACTACTACCTGATGTAGTACATGAAGTACTACTACTACCTGATGTAGTACATGAAGTACTACTACTACCTGATGTAGTACATGAAGTACTACTACTACCTGATGTAGTACATGAAGTACTACTACTACCTGATGTAGTACATGAAGTACTACTACTACCTGATGTAGTACATGAAGTACTTACTACTACCTGATGTAGTACATGAAGTACTACTACTACCTGATGTAGTACATGAAGTACTACTACTACCTGATGTAGTACATGAAGTACTACTACTACCTGATGTAGTACATGAAGTACTACTACTACCTGATGTAGTACATGAAGTACTACTACTACCTGATGTAGTACATGAAGTACTACTACTACCTGATGTAGTACATGAAGTATTACTACTACCTGATGTAGTACATGAAGTACTACTACTACCTGATGTAGTACATGAAGTACTACTACTACCTGATGTAGTACATGAAGTATTACTACTACCTGATGTAGTACATGAAGTATTACTACTACCTGATGTAGTACATGAAGTATTACTACTACCTGATGTAGTACATGAAGTACTACTACTACCTGATGTAGTACATGAAGTATTACTACTACCTGATGTAGTACATGAAGTATTAGTACTACCTGATGTAGTACATGAAGTATTAGTACTACCTGATGTAGTACATGAAGTATTAGTACTACCTGATGTAGTACATGAAGTATTACTATATTAAAGTACATTAAACCCTGCAGCAGGTGAGTTCACGTGCAGCAGGTGAGTTCACGTGCAGCAGGTGAGTTCACGTGCAGCAGATCCGTAGAAGAAGAAACAATAAAACGTGTTTGTGTCATAATCCAGTTCTTATTATTAAGGTCTGACCGGAAGTGTAGTCCTGTCTGAGGGTAGCCCACAAGCTGCGAAAACGTGCAGGAACTCTCGCGATACTTGTAGCCCGTCGGTACCTGACCTCGGTCATCTCGCGGCAATTTCGCAGCTTGCGGGTTCCCTTCTGGACTCTGATCTGACAGGTTGAATCAGGAAACAACAAGCAGCGGTGATCCGCGGCCCTCTAGCCGGCCTCAGAGCTCCTCTAGGCGGCCTCAGCAGCAGCTCAGAGCCGCTGACAGGAACCGGAGGACCGGAGAGGAGCCGGTACCGGTACCGGGTCAGGGTCAGAGGTACCAGTACCGGTACCGGGCCTTTAAACAGAACTTACCGTCTCCGATGATGAGCCGTCTCACTCTGCTGACAGCAGCTACACAACTACACAACTACACTACACTAACACACACAGCTACACAGCTACACAACCCGGAAATAATGAAGCACGGAGCTCACTGCGCATGCGCCCTGAGAGAGGAGGAGGAGGAGGAGGAGAGGAAGAGGAGGAGGAGAGAGACAGAAGAGGAAGAGAAGGAGGAGAGGAGGAGGAGAGGAGGAGGAGGAGAGGAAGAGGAGAGGAGGAGGAGGAGAGGAAGAGGAGGAGGAGAGAGACAGAAGAAGAAGAGGAGGAGAGGAAAAGGAGGAGGAGAGGAGGAGGAGAGGAAGAGGAGGAGGAGGAGGAGAGGAAGAGGAGGAGGAAAGGAAGAGGAGAGGAAGAGGATGAGGAAAGGAAGAGGAGGAGAGGAGGAGAGGAGAGGAAGAGGAGGAGGAGAGGAGGAGGAGAGGAAGAGGAGGAGGAGAGAGAGAAGAAGAAGAGGAGGAGAGGAAGAGGAGGAGGAGAGGAAGAGGAGGAGAGGAAGAGGAGGAGAGGAGGAGGAGAGGAAGAGGAGGAGGAGAGAGACAGAAGAAGAAGAGGAGGAGAGGAGGAGAGGAGGAGGAGAGGAAGAGGAGGAGAGGAAGAGGAGGAGGAGAGAGACAGAAGAGGAGGAGAGGAGGAGAGGAGGAGGAGAGGAAGAGGAGGAGAGGAAGAGGAGGAGGAGAGGAAGAGGAGAGGAAGAGGAGGAGGAGAGGAAGAGGAGAGGAAGAGGAGGAGGAGGAGAGAGCTCTGTAGCCCCTCCCCCTCCTCTCTGTTTCTCCTCCCCTCCTCTCTGTAGCCCCTCCCCCTCCTCGCTGTTTCTCCTCCCCCTCCTCTCTCTAACCCCTCCCCTTCCTCTCTGTAGCTCCTCCCCTCCTCTCTGTAACCCTTCCCCCTCCTCTCTGTTTCTCCTCCCCTCCTCTCTGTAGCTCCTCCTCTACATAAACCCTCCTCTCTGTAGTCCCTCCCCTCTCTATGTAGCCCCTCCCCTTCATCTCTGTAGCCCCTCCCCTCTCTCTGTAACCCCTGCCCTCTCTCTGTAGCCCCTTCCCTCTCTCTGTAACCCCTCCCCTCTCTCTGTAGCCCCTCCCCTCTCTCTGTAACCCCTGCCCTCTCTCTGTAGCCCCTTCCCTCTCTCTGTAACCCCTCCCCTCTCTCTGTAGCCCCTCCCCTTCA
>CM025843.1:26175732-26180732 GCA_014673565.1 Sebastes schlegelii | reverse complement strand
TACTGGAGGGAAGTGCGGAGCATCGAGGAGGAGGAAGAGGAGGAAGGGGAGGAGGAGGACAGGAAGAGTATGGACGGTGAGTGAAAGTGACATCAGAGTGAGACGCGGTGTCTCCGTCCGTCTCTAACCCGTCTCTGTTTACCTGTAGAGGTGGAGCTGGAGGAGGCGTGGCTGACGGAGGCGGGGTTATCCTCCCTGGTGACCGGCCCGCCGTCAGAGGAGGCGCCGCCGCCGGCCGAGGCGCTGCTGTCCACGTTGACACGGCAACAAGCCGCCACGGTGAGGAAGAGGCTGGACAACTACAACGAGACGCTGAAGAGCAGAAACAGGCAGCCAATCAGAGACGTCCGGGACGTCTTCACCAAGGTGGGAACGGACACCTTTAACATATACACCATATATACACACCATATATACACTATATATGGTGTGTATATATATAAATATATATATATATACACCATATACACTATATATATATATATATATATATATATAGTGGAAAAACAAAGTTAGTTAACGTGTGTTCGTTGGATTATTTCTCTGTTGGTCCAATGCTAATGGTGATGCTAATGCTAATGGTGATGCTAATGCTAATGGTCATTGTATTGTACATGGTGAAAGCCTGTTTATTGACCTTCACAATGATGTCACTCTTGTTGGATCATGTATTTGTGGGATGAGCAGCACAGCTGATGATGTGGGGAGCCCGGTGCCGATGGTAAACAGTGTATTCTCCTGTTGGTGTTGACTCTTGTTGTGAGTTGTTTGGTGGATGATTGAACTCTCTATCAGTAACAAGGAACAAACAAGACATATTGATTGATTGAATCCACCGTCAGGAGCCTCAGTAGCGGTGGAAGATCCATACGCAGCCACAACAGCCTGGCACCTCCTCCTCATGCTGGTCACCAACCTGGTCACACGTTGCTGTGGGATGGCGTTCCATTCCTCAACCAGGATTGGTTGCAGGTCAGCCAGCGTGGTTGTGTTGGTCACTCTAACACGTACAGCACGCCCAAGCTGATCCTACATGTTGAGTTGGGTTGAGGTGTTACTCCATCGGTTCAACAATCAACAGAGCGTTCTCCACGTCGTCTCCAGACTTTGAACATGACATCCCAAACGGGCCTGACGGTGAAGGGCAGTCATTGCAGGCTTCCTGGTAGCCTCATGAGAATACACTGTTTACCATCGGCAGAGCATTTTGGATCATTGTTCTTGGGCGCTCCCCACATCATCAGCTGTGCTGCTCATCCCACAAATACATGATCCTTACAAGAGTGACCTCATTGTGAAGGTCAATAAACAGGCTTTCACCATGTAGAATACAATGACCATTAGCATTGATACAACAGAGAGATAATCCACCAAACACAAGTTAACTACTTTGTTTTTCCAGTTTATATATGTATAGTGTATATATATATACACTATGTGTATATATATATACACTATATATATACACTATATATATATATAGTACAGTATAGCGTATACAGTATATATGTACACATGACTCAGCATTTTCTCTCTCCAGCCCGACGATGACTCAGCAGAAGGATGCCCCTCACCTTCCCCCCACCACGCTGAGTCACCACCCAGGTACCACACCACCACCAAGACCATCCACCGCCACACCCACAGAGGTACCTGTCTGTCTGCTCACCTGTCTGTCTGTTCTCTAACCTGTCTGTCTGTTCTCTCACCTGTCTGTCTGTTCTCTCATCTGTCTGTCTGTTCTCTCATCTGTCTGTCTGTCTCCAGTTCGACCGTCTCTTCCTACGTTGTTTGTTTTTTCGGATCAACTTCCTGAACACCCGTCACACACACAATCTCCAACACACGCACACTCTCCAACACACGCACACTCTCCAACACACGCACACTCTCCAACACACGCACACTCTCCAACACACACACACTCTCCGTCACACACACACTCTCCAACACACACACACTCTCCGCCGGTCGGCAGGTCGCGGCGAGCTGATTGGCTACTGAGGGACTCTCCGTACTCAGAGGGCGTAGCTGAGCACAAACGGGGCGGGACTTGTTGGGACTGTCTTCGTTTCCAAGGAGACGACAACGGTGACCTGCCGGTGAGTCTGACCTCTGACCTCTGACCTCTGGATGGTTACTCCTTCCTGCTGACAGCAGCATGAAAGATGGCCGACATACTGTATGCATAGCTCTTATACGCACGCTAAACGCACGCCAAACGCACGCCAAACGCACGCCAAACGCACGCCAAACGCACGCCAAACGCAGGCTAAACGCAGGCTAAACGCAGGCTAAACGCACGCTAAACGCAGGCTAAACGCACGCTAAACGCACGCCAAACGCAGGTTAAACGCACGCTAAACGCACGCCAAACGCACGCCAAACGCAGGCTAAACGCACGCCAAACGCACGCCAAACGCAGGCCAAACGCACGCCAAACGCACGCCAAACGCAGGCCAAACGCAGGCTAAACGCACGCCAAATGCAGGCTAAACGCAGGCTAAACACACGCCAAACGCAGGCCAAACGCAGGCCAAACGCAGGCCAAACGCACGCCAAACGCACGCCAAACGCAGGCCAAACGCAGGCCAAACGCACGCCAAACGCAGGCCAAACGCAGGCTAAACGCAGGCTAAACGCACGCCAAACGCAGGCCAAACGCAGGCCAAACGCACGCCAAATGCAGGCCAAACGCAGGCCAAACGCAGGCCAAACGCACGCCAAACGCAGGCCAAACGCAGGCCAAACGCAGGCTAAACGCAGGCTAAACGCATGCCAAACGCAGGCCAAACGCAGGTCAAACGCACGCCAAACGCAGGCCAAACGCAGGCTAAACGCACGCCAAACGCAGGCCAAACGCAGGCCAAACGCACGCCAAACGCAGGCCAAACGTACGCTAAGCTCACGCTAAACGCACGCTAAATGCATGTTTTATGTGTGTTGGGACGCTGCGAGCTGCTAGCTGTTAGCTTTAGTGTTAGCTGTTAGCTGCTAGCTGTTAGCTGCTAGCTGTTAGCTTTAGTGTTAGCTGTTAGCTGTTAGCTGTTAGCTTTAGTGTCAGCTGTTAGCTGTTAGCTTTAGTGTTAGCTGTTAGCTGTTAGCTGTTAGCCTTAGTGTTAGCTGTTAGCTTTAGTGTTAGCTCTTAGCTGTTAGCTGCTAGCTGTTAGCCTTAGTGTTAGCTGTTAGCTGTTAGCTTTAGTGTTAGCTGTTAGCTGTTAGCCTTAGTGTTAGCTGTTAGCTGTTAGCTGCTAGCTGTTAGCTTTTAGCCTTAGTGTTAGTCTTTGACGTTATTGTTGTTTAGTTTTCCTGTTTGTGTTTATCTGGTTGTGTTCTTGGTGTTCTTGGTGTTCATGGTGTTCTTGGTGTTCATGGTGTTCTTGGTGTTCTTGGTGTTCATGGTGTTCATGGTGTTCTTTGTGTTCATGGTGTTCTTGGTGTTCATGGTGTTCTTGGTGTTCATGGTGTTCTTGGTGTTCATGGTGTTCTTGGTGTTCATGGTGTTCATGGTGTTCTTGGTGTTCTTGGTGTTCATGGTGTTCATGGTGTTCTTGGTGTTCTTGGTGTTCATGGTGTTCATGGTGTTCATGGTGTTCTTGGTGTTCATGGTGTTCTTGGTGTTCATGGTGTTCATGGTGTTCTTGGTGTTCTTGGTGTTCATGGTGTTCTTGGTGTTCTTGGTGTTCATGGTGTTCATGGTGTTCTTGGTGTTCTTGGTGTTCATGGTGTTCATGGTGTTCATGGTGTTCTTGGTGTTCATGGTGTTCTTGGTGTTCATGGTGTTCTTGGTGTTCATGGTGTTCATGGTGTTCTTGGTGTTCATGGTGTTCTTGGTGTTCATGGTGTTCTTGGTGTTCTTGGTGTTCATGGTGTTCTTGGTGTTCATGGTGTTCTTGGTGTTCTTGGTGTTCATGGTGTTCTTGGTGTTCATGGTGTTCTTGGTGTTCATGATGTTCTTGGTGTTCATGGTGTTCTTGGTGTTCATGGTGTTCTTGGTGTTCTTGGTGTTCATGGTGTTCATGGTGTTCTTGGTGTTCTTGGTGTTCATGGTGTTCTTGGTGTTCTTGGTGTTCTTGGTGGGGGGTTAGGGTTGGTGTTTATCGGTGAAATGAACCAACAGGAAGTGTAATAATAATAATATTGAATGTGTGTGTGTGTAGTTTGTACCTGTCTCACCCTCTCAGGGTCTCACCTGGGCAGACGACCTGTCTCCATGTGACCTGACCCGCCTCGGCTTCATCTCTCACATAGAGCTCTCCACCTTCCTGCTCGCTCTGGGCGTCCAAACCAAACACGCCCGCCCACCGCGCCGCAGGACCCGGGGTGCGCTTCATTTATACATCACAGTTTGAACGGGTTAGGGTTAACCCTATCATGACCTCACCATGACCTCACCATGACCTCATTATGACCTCACCATGACCTCACCATGACCTCATCATGACCTCACCATGACCTCCTCATGACCTCACCATGACCTCACCATGACCTCATCATGACCTCACCATGACCTCATCATGACCTCATCATGACCTCACCATGACCTCATCATGACCTCACCATGACCTCATCATGACCTCATCATGACCTCATCACTAACAGGGTCCATATATCAGAGTTTATCATTTAAAGGGCCAGATCACCAGATGAAGACGTTAATAAAGACTCTGTCTGTCCCTCAGATGGAGGTGTCTTCTCTGTCCCTCTCAACTCGCTGTTGGACAACGACCGGAAGACGTTTCCTGGAGTCAAAGTTCCTGTCGTCTTCCAGAAGGTGAAGAATCTGTCTCTGTTTGTCTGTCTCTCTGTCTGTCTGTCTGTCTCTCTGTCTCTCTCTCTGTCTCTCTGTCTCTCTGTCTCTCTCTCTGTCTCTCTGTCTCTCTCTCTCTCTGTCTGTCTCTCTCTCTCTCTGTCTCTCTCTCTGTCTCTCTGTCTCTCTCTCTCTCTGTCTGTCTCTCTCTCTGTCTCTCTCTCTGTCTCTCTGTCTCTCTCTCTCTCTC
>CM025843.1:26085167-26167905 GCA_014673565.1 Sebastes schlegelii | reverse complement strand
ACTAAATCACACCTTGTACTGCACTAATCACACACACCGTCTACTACACTAAATCACACCTTCTACTGCACTAAATCACACCTTCTACTGCACTAAATCACACCTACTAAATCACACCTTCTACTGCACTACATACACCTTCTACTAAATCACACCTTCTACTAAATCACACCTTCTACTGCACTAAATCACACCCTCTACTGCACTAATCACACCTTCTACTAAATCACACCTTCTACTGCACTAAATCACACCTTCTACTGCACTAATCACACCTTCTACTGCACTAAATCACACCTTCTACTACACTACATCACACCTTCTACTGCACTAAATCACACCTTCTACTACACTAAATCACACGTTCTACTAAATCACACGTTCTACTACACACTAAATCACCCTCTACTGCACTAAATCACACCTTCTACTGCACTAAATCACAGCCGTCTACTACACTAAATCACACCTTCTACTGCACTAAATCACACCTTCTACTGCACTAAATCACACCTTCTACTACACTAAATCACACCTTTACTGCACTAAATCACACCTTCACTACACTAAATCACACCTTCTACTGCACTAAATCAAACCTACTGTACTAAATCACACCTTCTACTAAATCACACGTTCTACTACACTAAATCACACCCTCTACTGCACTAAATCACACCTTCTACTGCACTAAATCACACCGTCTACTACACTATCACACCTTCTACTGCACTAAATCACACCTTCTACTGCACTAAATCACACTACTACTACACTAAATCACACCTTCTACTAAATCACACCTTCTACTGCACTAAATCACACCTTCTACTACACTAAATCACACCTTCTACTGCACTAAATCACACCTTCTACTAAATCACACCTTCTACTGCACTAAATCACACCTACTGTACTAAATCACACCTTCTACTGCACTAAATCACACCTTCTACTGCACTAAATCACACCTTCTACTAAATCACACCTTCTACTGCACTAAATCACACCTTCTACTGCACTAAATCACACCTTCTACTGCACTAAATCACACCTTCTACTGCACTAAATCACACTTCTACTGCACTAAATCACACCTTCTACATAATACCCTCTACTGCACTAAATCACACCTTCTACTAAATCACACCTTCTACTACACTAAATCACACCTTCTACTAAATCACACCTTCTACTGCACTAAATCACACCTACTACTGCACTAAATCACACCTTCTACTAAATCACACCCTCTACTGCACTAAATCATAATCACACCTTCTACTGCACTAAATCAACCTTCTACTAAATCACACCTTCTACTGCACTAAATCACACTGTCTACTGCACTAAATCACACCTTCTACTGCACTAAATCACACCTTCTACTAAATCACACCTTCTACTGCACTAAATCACACCTTCTACTACACTAAATCACACCTACTACTAAATCACACCCTCTACTGCACTATCATATTCACACCTTCTACTGCACTAAATCACACCTTCTACTAAATCACACCTTAATCACACCTTCTACTGCACTAAATCACACCTTCTACTGCACTAAATCACACCTTCTACTAAATCACACCCTCTACGACACTAAATCACACCTTCTTACTAAATCACACCCTTCTACTGCACTAAATCATATATCACACCTTCTACTGCACTAAATCACACCTTCTACTAAATCACACCTTCTACTGCACTAATCACACCTTCTACTGCACTAAATCACACCTTCTACTAAATCACACCTTCTACTACACTAAATCACACCTTCTACTGCACTAAATCACAACCTTCTACTAAATCACACCCTCTACTACACTAAATCCACACCTTCTACTGCCACTAAATCACTCCTACTGCACTAAATCACACCCTTCTACTGCACTAAATCACACCTTCTACTAAATCACACCTTCTACTAAATCACACCGTCTACTGCACTAAATACACACCCTCTACTGCACTAAATCACACCTTCTACTAAATCACACCTTCTTACTGCACTAAATCACACCATACTACTGCACTAAATCACACCTTCTACTAAATCACACCTTCTACTACACTAAATCACACCTTCTACTGCACTAAATCACACCTTCTACTAAATCACACCCTCTACTGCACTAAATCACACCCTCTACTGCACTAAATCACACCTACTAAATCACACCTTCTACTGCACTAAATCACACCTTCTACTACACTAAATCACACCTTCTACTGCACTAAATCACACCTTCTACTACACTAAATCACACCTTCTACTACACTAAATCACACCTTCTACTAAATCACACGTTCTACTACACTAAATCACACCTTCTACTAAATCACACGTTCTACTACACTAAATCACACCTTCTACTGCACTAAATCACACCTTCTACTACACTAAATCACACCTTCTACTACACTAAATCACACCTTCTACTGCACTAAATCACACCTTCTACTACACTAAATCACACCTTCTACTACACTAAATCACACGTTCTACTACACTAAATCACACCTTCTACTACACTAAATCACACCTTCTACTGCAATAAATCACACCTTCTACTACACTAAATCACACCTTCTACTACACTAAATCACACCGTCTACTGCACTAAATCACACCTTCTACTAAATCACACGTTCTACTACACTAAATCACACCCTCTACTGCACTAAATCACACCTTCTACTGCACTAAATCACACCGTCTACTACACTAAATCACACCTTCTACTGCACTAAATCACACCTTCTACTGCACTAAATCACACCTACTACTACACTAAATCACACCTTCTACTGCACTAAATCACACCTTCTACTGCACTAAATCACACCTTCTACTACACTAAATCACACCTTCTACTGCACTAAATCACACCTTCTACTAAATCACACCTTCTACTGCACTAAATCACACCTACTGTACTAAATCACACCTTCTACTGCACTAAATCACACCTTCTACTGCACTAAATCACACCTTCTACTAAATCACACCTTCTACTGCACTAAATCACACCTTCTACTGCACTAAATCACACCTTCTACTAAATCACACCTTCTACTGCACTAAATCACACCTTCTACTGCACTAAATCACACCTTCTACTAAATCATACCCTCTACTGCACTAAAATCACACCTTCTACTGCACTAAATCACACCTTCTACTAAATCATACCCTCTACTGCACTAAATCACACCTTCTACTAAATCACACCTTCTACTACACTAAATCACACCTTCTACTGCACTAAATCACACCTTCTACTGCACTAAATCACACCTACTACTGCACTAAATCACACCTTCTACTAAATCACACCCTCTACTGCACTAAATCATATATCACACCTTCTACTGCACTAAATCACACCTTCTACTAAATCACACCTTCTACTGCACTAAATCACACCGTCTACTGCACTAAATCACACCTTCTACTGCACTAAATCACACCTTCTACTAAATCACACCTTCTACTGCACTAAATCACACCTACTACTGCACTAAATCACACCTTCTACTAAATCACACCCTCTACTGCACTAAATCATATATCACACCTTCTACTGCACTAAATCACACCTTCTACTAAATCACACCTTCTACTGCACTAAATCACACCTTCTACTGCACTAAATCACACCTTCTACTAAATCACACCCTCTACTACACTAAATCACACCTTCTACTAAATCACACCCTCTACTGCACTAAATCATATATCACACCTTCTACTGCACTAAATCACACCTTCTACTAAATCACACCTTCTACTGCACTAAATCACACCTTCTACTGCACTAAATCACACCTTCTACTAAATCACACCTTCTACTACACTAAATCACACCTTCTACTGCACTAAATCACACCTTCTACTAAATCACACCCTCTACTACACTAAATCACACCTTCTACTGCACTAAATCACTCTACTGCACTAAATCACACCTTCTACTGCACTAAATCACACCTTCTACTAAATCACACCTTCTACTAAATCACACCGTCTACTGCACTAAATCACACCCTCTACTGCACTAAATCACACCTTCTACTAAATCACACCTTCTACTGCACTAAATCACACCTACTACTGCACTAAATCACACCTTCTACTAAATCACACCTTCTACTACACTAAATCACACCTTCTACTGCACTAAATCACACCTTCTACTAAATCACACCCTCTACTGCACTAAATCACACCCTCTACTGCACTAAATCACACCTACTAAATCACACCCTCTACTGCACTAAATCACACCTTCTACTACACTAAATCACACCTACTACTGCACTAAATCACACCTTCTACTAAATCACACCTTCTACTACACTAAATCACACCTACTACTGCACTAAATCACACCTTCTACTAAATCACACCTTCTACTACACTAAATCACACCTTCTACTGCACTAAATCACACCTTCTACTGCACTAAATCACACCTTCTACTAAATCACACCTTCTACTACACTAAATCACACCTACTACTGCACTAAATCACACCTTCTACTAAATCACACCTTGTACTGCACTAAATCACACCGTCTACTACACTAAATCACACCTTCTACTGCACTAAATCACACCTTCTACTGCACTAAATCACACCTACTAAATCACACCTTCTACTGCACTAAATCACACCTTCTACTAAATCACACCTTCTACTAAATCACACCTTCTACTGCACTAAATCACACCCTCTACTGCACTAAATCACACCTTCTACTAAATCACACCTTCTACTGCACTAAATCACACCTTCTACTGCACTAAATCACACCTTCTACTGCACTAAATCACACCTTCTACTACACTAAATCACACCTTCTACTGCACTAAATCACACCTTCTACTACACTAAATCACACGTTCTACTAAATCACACGTTCTACTACACTAAATCACACCCTCTACTGCACTAAATCACACCTTCTACTGCACTAAATCACACCGTCTACTACACTAAATCACACCTTCTACTGCACTAAATCACACCTTCTACTGCACTAAATCACACCTTCTACTACACTAAATCACACCTTCTACTGCACTAAATCACACCTTCTACTACACTAAATCACACCTTCTACTGCACTAAATCAAACCTACTGTACTAAATCACACCTTCTACTAAATCACACGTTCTACTACACTAAATCACACCCTCTACTGCACTAAATCACACCTTCTACTGCACTAAATCACACCGTCTACTACACTAAATCACACCTTCTACTGCACTAAATCACACCTTCTACTGCACTAAATCACACCTACTACTACACTAAATCACACCTTCTACTGCACTAAATCACACCTTCTACTGCACTAAATCACACCTTCTACTACACTAAATCACACCTTCTACTGCACTAAATCACACCTTCTACTAAATCACACCTTCTACTGCACTAAATCACACCTACTGTACTAAATCACACCTTCTACTGCACTAAATCACACCTTCTACTGCACTAAATCACACCTTCTACTAAATCACACCTTCTACTGCACTAAATCACACCTTCTACTGCACTAAATCACACCTTCTACTAAATCACACCTTCTACTGCACTAAATCACACCTTCTACTGCACTAAATCACACCTTCTACTAAATCATACCCTCTACTGCACTAAATCACACCTTCTACTAAATCACACCTTCTACTACACTAAATCACACCTTCTACTGCACTAAATCACACCTTGTACTGCACTAAATCACACCTACTACTGCACTAAATCACACCTTCTACTAAATCACACCCTCTACTGCACTAAATCATATATCACACCTTCTACTGCACTAAATCACACCTTCTACTAAATCACACCTTCTACTGCACTAAATCACACCGTCTACTGCACTAAATCACACCTTCTACTGCACTAAATCACACCTTCTACTAAATCACACCTTCTACTGCACTAAATCACACCTACTACTGCACTAAATCACACCTTCTACTAAATCACACCCTCTACTGCACTAAATCATATATCACACCTTCTACTGCACTAAATCACACCTTCTACTAAATCACACCTTCTACTGCACTAAATCACACCTTCTACTGCACTAAATCACACCTTCTACTAAATCACACCCTCTACTACACTAAATCACACCTTCTACTAAATCACACCCTCTACTGCACTAAATCATATATCACACCTTCTACTGCACTAAATCACACCTTCTACTAAATCACACCTTCTACTGCACTAAATCACACCTTCTACTGCACTAAATCACACCTTCTACTAAATCACACCTTCTACTACACTAAATCACACCTTCTACTGCACTAAATCACACCTTCTACTAAATCACACCCTCTACTACACTAAATCACACCTTCTACTGCACTAAATCACTCTACTGCACTAAATCACACCTTCTACTGCACTAAATCACACCTTCTACTAAATCACACCTTCTACTAAATCACACCGTCTACTGCACTAAATCACACCCTCTACTGCACTAAATCACACCTTCTACTAAATCACACCTTCTACTGCACTAAATCACACCTACTACTGCACTAAATCACACCTTCTACTAAATCACACCTTCTACTACACTAAATCACACCTTCTACTGCACTAAATCACACCTTCTACTAAATCACACCCTCTACTGCACTAAATCACACCCTCTACTGCACTAAATCACACCTACTAAATCACACCCTCTACTGCACTAAATCACACCTTCTACTACACTAAATCACACCTACTACTGCACTAAATCACACCTTCTACTAAATCACACCTTCTACTACACTAAATCACACCTACTACTGCACTAAATCACACCTTCTACTAAATCACACCTTCTACTACACTAAATCACACCTTCTACTGCACTAAATCACACCTTCTACTGCACTAAATCACACCTTCTACTAAATCACACCTTCTACTACACTAAATCACACCTACTACTGCACTAAATCACACCTTCTACTAAATCACACCTTGTACTGCACTAAATCACACCGTCTACTACACTAAATCACACCTTCTACTGCACTAAATCACACCTTCTACTGCACTAAATCACACCTACTAAATCACACCTTCTACTGCACTAAATCACACCTTCTACTAAATCACACCTTCTACTAAATCACACCTTCTACTGCACTAAATCACACCCTCTACTGCACTAAATCACACCTTCTACTAAATCACACCTTCTACTGCACTAAATCACACCTTCTACTGCACTAAATCACACCTTCTACTGCACTAAATCACACCTTCTACTACACTAAATCACACCTTCTACTGCACTAAATCACACCTTCTACTACACTAAATCACACGTTCTACTAAATCACACGTTCTACTACACTAAATCACACCCTCTACTGCACTAAATCACACCTTCTACTGCACTAAATCACACCGTCTACTACACTAAATCACACCTTCTACTGCACTAAATCACACCTTCTACTGCACTAAATCACACCTTCTACTACACTAAATCACACCTTCTACTGCACTAAATCACACCTTCTACTACACTAAATCACACCTTCTACTGCACTAAATCAAACCTACTGTACTAAATCACACCTTCTACTGCACTAAATCACACCTTCTACTGCACTAAATCACACCTACTGTACTAAATCACACCTTTTACTGCACTAAATCACACCTTCTACTGCACTAAATCACACCTTCTACTAAATCACACCTTCTACTAAATCACACCTTCTACTGCACTAAATCACACCCTCTACTGCACTAAATCACACCTTCTACTAAATCACACCTTCTACTGCACTAAATCACACCTTCTACTGCACTAAATCACACCTTCTACTGCACTAAATCACACCTTCTACTACACTAAATCACACCTTCTACTGCACTAAATCACACCTTCTACTAAATCACACCTTCTACTGCACTAAATCACACCTACTGTACTAAATCACACCTTCTACTGCACTAAATCACACCTACTGTACTAAATCACACCTACTACTGCACTAAATCACACCTTCTACTAAATCACACCCTCTACTGCACTAAATCATATATCACACCTTCTACTGCACTAAATCACACCTTCTACTAAATCACACCTTCTACTGCACTATATCACACCGTCTACTGCACTAAATCACACCTTCTACTACACTAAATCACACCTTCTACTGCACTAAATCACACCTTCTACTACACTAAATCACACCTTCTACTGCACTAAATCACACCTTCTACTGCACTAAATCACACCTTCTACTAAATCACAGCCTCTACTACACTAAATCACACCTTCTACTGCACTAAATCACTCTACTGCACTAAATCACACCTTCTACTGCACTAAATCACACCTTCTACTACACTAAATCACACCTTCTACTAAATCACAACTTCTACTACACTAAATCACACCTTCTACTGCACTAAATCACACCTTCTACTAAATCACACCTTCTACTGCACTAAATCACACCTACTACTGCACTAAATCACACCTTCTACTAAATCACACCCTCTACTGCACTAAATCATATATCACACCTTCTACTGCACTAAATCACACCTTCTACTAAATCACACCTTCTACTGCACTAAATCACACCTTCTACTACACTAAATCACACCTACTACTGCACTAAATCACACCTTCTACTAAATCACACCCTCTACTGCACTAAATCACACCTTCTACTAAATCACACCTTCTACTACACTAAATCACACCTTCTACTGCACTAAATCACACCTTCTACTACACTAAATCACACCTTCTACTACACTAAATCACACCTTCTACTAAATCACAACTTCTACTACACTAAATCACACCTTCTACTGCACTAAATCACACCTTCTACTGCACTAAATCACACCTACTACTGCACTAAATCACACCTTCTACTAAATCACACCCTCTACTGCACTAAATCATATATCACACCTTCTACTGCACTAAATCACACCTTCTACTAAATCACACCTTCTACTGCACTAAATCACACCGTCTACTGCACTAAATCACACCTTCTACTACACTAAATCACACCTTCTACTGCACTAAATCACTCTACTGCACTAAATCACACCTTCTACTGCACTAAATCACACCTTCTACTAAATCACACCGTCTACTGCACTAAATCACACCCTCTACTGCACTAAATCACACCTTCTACTAAATCACACCTTCTACTGCACTAAATCACACCTTCTACTGCACTAAATCACACCCTCTACTGCACTAAATCACACCTTCTACTAAATCAAACCCTCTACTGCACTAAATCACACCTACTACTGCACTAAATCACACCTTCTACTAAATCACACCCTCTACTGCACTAAATCACACCTTCTACTAAATCACACCCTCTACTGCACTAAATCACACCTTCTACTGCACTAAATCACACCTTCTACTACACTAAATCACACCTTCTACTGCACTAATCACACGTTCTACTAAATCACACCTTCTACTGCACTAAATCACACCTTCTACTAAATCACACCCTCTACTGCACTAAATCACACCTTCTACTACACTAAATCACACCTTCTACTGCACTAAATCACACCTTCTACTGCACTAAATCACACCTTCTACTAAATCACACCCTCTACTGCACTAAATCACACCTTCTACTAAATCACACCTTCTACTAAATCACACCTTCTACTGCACTAAATCACACCTTCTACTAAATCACACCCTCTACTGCACTAAATCACACCTTCTACTAAATCACACCCTCTACTGCACTAAATCACACCTTCTACTGCACTAAATCACACCTTCTACTACACTAAATCACACCTTCTACTAAATCACACCCTCTACTGCACTAAATCACACCTTCTACTACACTAAATCACACCTTCTACTAAATCACACCTTCTACTGCACTAAATCACACCGTCTACTGCACTAAATCACACCTTCTACTACACTAAATCACACCTTCTACTGCACTAAATCACACCTTCTACTGCACTAAATCACACCTTCTACTAAATCACACCTTCTACTAAATCACACCGTCTACTGCACTAAATCACACCCTCTACTGCACTAAATCACACCTTCTACTAAATCACACCTTCTACTGCACTAAATCACACCTTCTACTGCACTAAATCACACCCTCTACTGCACTAAATCACACCTTCTACTAAATCAAACCCTCTACTGCACTAAATCACACCTACTACTGCACTAAATCACACCTTCTACTAAATCACACCCTCTACTGCACTAAATCACACCTTCTACTAAATCACACCCTCTACTGCACTAAATCACACCTTCTACTAAATCACACCCTCTACTGCACTAAATCACACCTTCTACTAAATCACACCTACTAAATCACACCTTCTACTGCACTAAATCACACCTTCTACTAAATCACACCCTCTACTGCACTAAATCACACCTTCTACTAAATCACACCCTCTACTGCACTAAATCACACCTTCTACTGCACTAAATCACACCTTCTACTACACTAAATCACACCTTCTACTGCACTAATCACACGTTCTACTAAATCACACCTTCTACTGCACTAAATCACACCTTCTACTAAATCACACCCTCTACTGCACTAAATCACACCTTCTACTACACTAAATCACACCTTCTACTGCACTAAATCACACCTTCTACTGCACTAAATCACACCTTCTACTAAATCACACCCTCTACTGCACTAAATCACACCTTCTACTAAATCACACCTTCTACTAAATCACACCTTCTACTGCACTAAATCACACCTTCTACTAAATCACACCCTCTACTGCACTAAATCACACCTTCTACTAAATCACACCCTCTACTGCACTAAATCACACCTTCTACTAAATCATACCTTCTACTAAATCACACCTTCTACTGCACTAAATCACACCTTCTACTAAATCACACCCTCCACTGCACTAAATCACACCTTCTACTAAATCACACCTTCTACTAAATCACACCTTCTACTGCACTAAATCACACCTTCTACTAAATCACACCCTCTACTGCACTAAATCACACCTTCTACTAAATCACACCTTCTACTAAATCACACCTTCTACTGCACTAAATCACACCATCTGTTTCCATGGTTACAGGCGCTGCTGGTCTTCCTGCGTAAGGTGGTCTCTCATCAGGACCAGAACAGGATGTCTCTGTGGAACGTCTCCATGGTGATGGCGCCAAACCTGTTCACCTGCCGTCACCGTGGCAACAGGCGCTCCGTCGCTAAGCAACAGGAGGAGATGGAGGAGGCGGTGGGCGGAGCTCACCTGGTCCGACTGATGATCACACACCAGGACCTGCTGTGGACCGTGAGTCAGAGGATCACACCTGCACAGCCTCAGTGACATCACTGTCTGCACTGTCTGTGACATCACTTCCTGTTTCACTGGGTAGGTCCCCAGCTTCCTGTTGTCTCAGGTGAGACAGATGAACCAGGCGTCCAATCAGAAACAGTTCGGCCTGACCAAGGCCACGAGACGCCTGCTGAGGAGGAAGAACGACAAGAACGACAGAAACCAGGTGAGGCAGAGAGTGGAGAACCAGGTGAGACAGAGAACCAGGTGAGACCAGAGAACCAGGTGAGACAGAGAACCAGGTGAGACCAGAGAACCAGGTGAGACAGAGAACCAGGTGAGACAGAGAACCAGGTGAGACCAGAGAACCAGGTGAGACAGAGAACCAGGTGAGACAGAGAACCAGGTGAGACCGGAGAACCAGGTGAGACAGAGAACCAGGTGAGACCGGAGAACCAGGTGAGACTAGAGAACCAGGTGTGTTAAATTAAGCCAGTACATCACCTGTTTGTCCTCTGATGTCATCCATGCATGTGAGTGACATCACACCTCTCTGTGTGTGTGTGTGTGTGTGTGTGTGTGTGTGTGTGTGTGTGTGTGTGTGTGTGTGTGTGTGTGTGCAGATCACGGAGTTGTGTGCAGGTGTGATCAGGGTTCACGCCCCCCTGCACACCAAGGTTTCCATGGCGATACAGCTTGATGGACAGATGAGAGCCAAAGACGTCATCACTAGGTTTGAGTGTGACAACAGGTAACACACAAACACACACACACACACACACACGCACACACACACACACACACACACACACACACACACACTCCACTGATCAATAGGATTGATAATCATTCATTGTGTTTCTGTTTCTCGACCAGCAGTTCTGTTCAGCATCTGTATGAAGTCGGAGGAAACATCTGTGAGTGTGATTAGAACATCATATAAACATCATGATGTGAACATTATATAAACATGATGTTAACATGTTAACATGATGTTAACATGATGATGTTAACATTATATAAACATGATGTTGATGATGTTAACATGATGATTTTAACATTATATAAACATGATGTTGATGTTAACATGATGATTTTAACATTATATAAACATGATGTTGATGATTTTAACATCATGTGAACATCATGATGACATAGATCATGTTCACATGATGTTAACATGTTCACATGATGTTTATAGGATGTTAACATGATGATGTTAACATCCTATAAACATGATGTTAACATGATGATGTTAACATTATATAAACATGATGTTAACATGTTTATATAATGTTAACATGTTAACATGATGATGTTAACATTATATAAACATGATGTTGATGTTAACATGATGATTTTAACATTATATAAACATGATGTTGATGATGTTAACATCATGTGAACATCATGATGACATAGCTCATGATGTTCACATGTTCACATGTTTATAGGATGTTAACATGATGATGTTAACATCCTATAAACATGTTAACATGATGATGTTAACATTATATAAACATGATGTTAACATGTTAACATGATGATGTTAACATTATATAAACATGATGTTGATGATGTTAACATCATGTGAACATCATGATGACATAGATCATGATGTTCACATGATGTTAACATGTTAACATGATGTTAACATCATATAAACATCATGTTAACTTGTTAACATTATGATGTTAACATATAAACATGATGTTAACATGTTAACATGATGATGTTAACATCTAAATATGTTAACATGTTAACATGATCATGTTAACATTATATAAACATGATGTTGATGATGTTAACATGTTAACATGATGATGTTAACATCATATAAATATGATGTTAACATGTTAACATTATGATGTTAACATCTAAATATGATGTTAACATGTTAACATCATCATGTTAACATGATGATGTTAACATGTATAAACATGATGTTGATGATGTTAACATGATGATGTTAACATTATATAAACATGATGTTAACATATTAACATGATGTTAACATTATATAAACATGATGTTAACATGATGATGTTAACATTATATAAACATGATATGTTAACATATTAACATGATGATGTTAACATTATATAAACATGTTAACATGATGATGTTAACATTATATAAACATGATAACATATTAACATGAGGATTTAACATTATATAAACATGATGTTAACATGTTAATATCATGTAAACATCATGTTAACATCATATAAACATGATGTTGATGTTAACATGTTAACATGATGATGTTAACATGTTTATATGATGTCAACATCATATAGACATGATGTTGATGATGTTAACATGATGTTGATGATGTTAACATGTTAACATGTTAACATGATGTTGATGATGTTAACATGATGTTAACATGTTAACATGATGTTGATGATGTTAACATGATGTTAACATGATGTTGATGATGTTAACATGATGTTGATGATGTTAACATGTTAACATGATGTTTATATGATATAAACTGAACAGGTTTGATTTGAAATGTGTTGCTTAAATTTCAAGATACTAAAACTTGTCTGTCTGTCTGTCTGTGTGTCTGTCTGTCTGTGTGTCTGTCTGTCTGTCTGTCTGTCTGTCTGTCCCTCAGGTGAGCGGCGTCTCCGTCCAGACTGTGTACTGTTGGACGTTTACAGAGTGAATCCTCACTGTGATTGGCTGATCAAACCCTGACACTCAGACTGTCTCACCACCTGTCTCAGCAGCTGTCTCAGCTGTTTGACAACCTGTCTCACCACTGAACACAGTGACCTCCGTGTGTTGTCATGGTGACATCACATCCCATCATGAACAGCTGTTAAAGTTCTTTATAAAACAGTGATAAACTTTGTTTTTGTAGAAACTGTATTTTGTATGAATTGTTTTATTGACTGAATCTCTGATCTCAACATCACATGAAATATGAACTCACATTAAACATAGAAAGAGCTGCTGGTGTTCTGACTCCTCCTGCTGGTACCTACAGATATACATATAGCTATATGTGTATATATATATATATATATATACATACACATATACATATGTGTATGTGTATATATATGTGTGTATATATGTATACATATATGTGTATATACATATATATACACATATATGTATATACACATATATGTGTATATACATATATATGTATATGTGTATATAAAGAATGTGTATATATACATATATGTGTATATACACATATACATACATATATGTATATATACACATATGTATATATACATATATGTATGTATGTGTATATGTGTATGTATATACATATATGTGTATATATACACATATATGTATATACACATATATGTGTATGTACACATATATGTGTATATATGTGTATATACATACATATATACACATACGTATATACATATATACACATATGCATATGTATATATATACATATACACATATATACATATACACATATATATGTATATACACATATATGTATATACACATATGTGTGTATATACATATATATCAACTATTGAGCAGAATGTCTACCTGAGTTTATGATATAAATGTATAACCTGTCATTCATTTAAAACTTTCAATTCAATTAAAAAAATTATATTTCTTATTGTAATTATAATTTAATAGTGAAAGTGATGAAATAAAACAGACGTGGTTTAAAACAGGACAGCTCTGCTCATTAAACTGAACAGAACGATTTTATATACAACACAAACCAAGAGCTTCAGAATCATCCGCTTCCTGTACAGTTTAGTTCAGACTGAAGAACTGACCCGGAACACTTACACACTGACGGGGTCACACACACACACACACACACACACACACAGACGCACACAGACGTACACACACACACACACACACACACACAGACGCACACAGACGTACACACACACACACACACACACACACACACAGACGCACACACACACACACACACACACAGACGCACACGCACACACACAGACGCACACACACACACACACACACACACACACACAGAGACGCACACAGCACACACACACACACACACACACACACACACACACACACACACACACACACACACACACACACACACACACACACACACACACAGGGAGCCAGAGGAGACGGCAGGTCTACCATGATCATCACGTGATCATCACGTGATCCATGAGGTCATCAGTCCAGGTTAAAGTCAGTTCATGGTCACTGCTTCACAGCTGGAAACACCTGATTCCTTCAACACACAAGAACCAAGAAAACACACCACTGGAAATACTGTTAATACACTGACACTCCAGATGTTAGGAGCAGCTGATGCTGTCCAGATGTTGGGAGTAGCTGATGCTGTCCAGGTGTTGGGAGTAGCTGATGCTGTCCAGGTGTTGGGAGCAGCTGATGCTGTCCAGGTGTTGGGAGCAGCTGATGTTGTCCAGATGTTAGGAGCAGCTGATGCTGTCCAGATGTTAGGAGCAGCTAATGCTGTCCAGATGTTAGGAGCAGCTGATGCTGTCCAGGTGTTGGGAGCAGCTGATGCTGTCCAGGTGTTGGGAGCAGCTGATGCTGTCCAGGTGTTGGGAGCAGCTGATGCTGTCCAGGTGTTGGGAGCAGCTGATGCTGACCAGAATTTGAGAGCAGCTGATGCTGTCCAGGTGTTAGGAGCAGCTGATGCTGTCCAGATGTTGCTCCTCAGCAGCCATGGCGGCAGCCTGCAGCGTCTCCGTGTCGCTCTGCAGCGGGTTCAGCTGCTTCCTCTCACTGTGCATGTTGTTCTCATGACGCTTCAGATCCGACGCCTGAAAGTACAGAGTGACATTGAACTCACCACAGGTACAAATACACACTGTCATCAGTAGCACAGGTAGTAGTATCAGTAGTAGTATCAGTAGTAGTATCGGTGGTATCGGTAATATCAGTGGTATCGGTGGTATCAGTAGTTGTATCAGTAGTAGTAGTATCGGTAGAATCAGTAGTAGTATCAGTGGTATCAGTAGTAGTATCAGTAGTATCAGTGGTATCGGTAATATCGGTAGCATCGGTAGTATCGGTGGTATCGGTGGTATTGGTAGCATCGGTAGTATCGGTAGTATCAGTAGTAGTAGTATCGGTAGTATTGGTGGTATCGGTGGTATCGGTAGTATCGGTAGTAGTAGTATCGGTGGTATCGGTGGTATCGGTAGTAGTATCAGTAGTGGTAGTATCGGTAGTATCAGTAGTAGTATCAGTAGTAGTAGTAGTAGTATCGGTAGTATCGGTAGTATCAGTAGTATCAGTGGTATCGGTAGTATCAGTAGTATCGGTGGTATCGGTGGTATCGGCAGTAGTATCAGTAGTAGTATCAGTAGTGGTAGTATCGGTAGTATCAGTGGTAGTATCGGTAGTAGTAGTAGTAATAGTAGTACTAATAGTAGTAGTAGTAGTAGTAGTAGTAATAGTAGTAGTAGTAGTAGTAGTAGTACTAATAGTAGTACTAATAGTAGTAGTAGTACTAATAGTAGTAGTAATAGTACTAATAGTAGTAGTAGTAGTAGTAGTAGTAGTAGTAGTATTAGTAGTAGTATTACCTTGGCGAAGGCCTTGGTGCAGGACGGACAGACGAAGGGTTTCTCTCCTCTGTGTCTCCTCTCATGATCCTTCAGGTGAGACTTGTGTTTAAACGCCTGCAGACAGACAGGTGAGAGACAGACAGGTGAGACACAGAGAGGTGAGACACAGACAGGTGAGAGACAGACAAGTGAGCTCACCTTGTCACACATCTGGCAGGCGAACGGCCTCTCGTTGCTGTGAACACGTTCATGTTTTTTCAGGTCTGGAGCTCGAATGAACGACTTCCCACAAACGTCACACCTGTACGGTTTGAAGCCCGTGTGGATCTTCAGGTGTTCTGAAACACACAGGTGAGGGCGGAGCCAAACACTTTACCTCAGTAAAACAAAGATCACCTGTAAAATCTCCATCATCTGTTAAATCTACAATCTGATGACATCAGAGCTCAGGTGAGCATACCTGAGTACAGGTGTGATTTTACCTTTCAGGTGAGCACACCTGAGTACAGGTGTAATTTTACCTTTCAGGTGAGCGTGGGTGGTGAAAGCTTTGGTGCAGATCTCACATGCGAACGGGCGCTCTGCTGAATGAAGTTTCTCATGTTTCCTGAAGACAGAGAGGTCAGGTGTGTTGGTCAGGTGTGTTGGTCAGGTGTGTTGGTCAGGTGTGCTGGTCAGGTGTGCTGGTCAGGTGTGTTGGTCAGGTGTGTTGGTCAGGTGTGATGGTCATGTGTGTTGGTCAGGTGTGTTGGTCAGGTGTGCTGGTCAAGTGTGTTGGTCAGGTGTGTTGGTCAGGTGTGTTGGTCAGGTGTGCTGGTCAGGTGTGCTGGTCAGGTGTGTTGGTCAGGTGTGTTGGTCAGGTGTGTTGGTCAGGTGAGTTGTACATACCTGAGTCTGCTCTCGTCCAGGAAGGTCTTCCCACACACCTGGCAGCCGAGCTGGTCTCGGTGTCCGTACAGCAGGTATTCAAACTTCATGTCGGTCGTTGCCGTCGACCAGCCGGGCGGCTGCTCGTCCTTCACCTCCCCAATACTGTCTGCAAACGTCAGCGTTTGGGTGGCGTGGTGCTCCGCCCCCAGCTCTTTAGGCTCCGCCTCCATCTCTGTCACAACATCCTGGTCGTAGCAGGTCACCTGGAGAGGTCACATGATCTGTTTACCTGTGGTTACCTGTATTTAGGTGTGTGTGGCCTTGTATTGCTATCTTGTGAGGACCAATTTCAGCTTTTAACCATAGCTGTGAGGACATGTCTTCACCGTGAGGACATCTTCCATGTCAGGGCATGTCTTCACCGTGAGGACATCTTCCATGTCCTCTACTTGTCCAAAGGGAAATACCTGGCTGGATCTGTCTCTTTAACAGGTGTGTGTTTAACATGTGAATGTTTCACAGGTGTGTTTTTAACAGGTGAGTGTTTAACAGGTGTGTGTTTTTAACAGGTGAGTGTTTAACAGGTGAGTGTTTCACAAGTGAGTGTTTTTAACAGGTGAGTGTTTTTAACAGGTGAGTGTTTAACAGGTGAGTGTTTTTAACAGTTGTGTGTTTTTAACAGGTGAGTGTTTTTAACAGGTGAGTGTTTTTAACAGGTGAGTGTTTAACAGGTGAGTGTTTCACAAGTGAGTGTTTTTAACAGGTGAGTGTTTTTAACAGGTGAGTGTTTTTAACAGGTGAGTGTTTAACAGGTGAGTGTTTTTAACAGTTGTGTGTTTTTAACAGGTGAGTGTTTTTAACAGGTGAGTGTTTTTAACAGGTGAGTGTTTAACAGGTGAGTGTTTAACAGGGATGTGTACCTTGTGTACGTCCTCATTGGTCAGTTCTTTCAGGATGGCTTCCTGGACACGCAGCGCTGCACTGGGGGACTTATCTAGCTCCTGATTGGCCGACCCTTCAACGAGGTCATCTGTGGTGGGCGTGTCGTCGTGCTCCGCGAGCACCTGCAACACCGTCACAATATTAATAATAATATTAATAATATCACAGTATGTTGAAGCTGGTGTGATAGATCTTACTGATTATTGATCAGTTTAATTCATTAATGAATGAATGAATGAATTGATTAATTGGTACCTCAGCGTCAGCGGCCAGCTGAGCCTCGGGCGGCAGCGCCATCTTTACGATGTCATACGGAAACTTGTCTTTGTCCTCTGATGACACGTCTCGTTTCTGAGGACACATGAATGCATCATCATCACACAGCAGGAGGAGCTGTTACCTGAGTGAGTGTTACCTGAGTGAGTGTTACCTGTGTTACCCGTTTTACCTGTATGAATGTTACCTGAGTGAGTGTTACCTGTTACCTGTGTTACCTGAGTGAGTGTTACCTGTATGAATGTTACCTGAGTGAGTGTTACCTGTGTTACCTGTATGAATGTTACCTGAGTGAGTGTTACCTGTGTTACCTGTATGAATGTTACCTGAGTGAGTGTTACCTGTATGAATGTTACCTGTGTTACCTGAGTGAATGTTACCTGAGTGAGTGTTACCTGAGTGAGTGTTACCTGAGTGAGTGTTACCTGAGTGAGTGTTACCTGAGTGAATGTTACCTGAGTGAATGTTACCTGAGAGCAGAGTTTGTCGAGGAAGCGGATGCCGAGTATCTGTCCTGATGACATCATGAGGTTGACGTCTCTCTTCTTCACGGAGATCTTGGCGGTGTACATGTAGTTCAACACCTCCTCAAAGATGTCAGAGCGGATGAAGTCGATCTCAATCACGGAGGAGTTGTCCACCTGAGGAGACAGACAGGTGAGTTACAGGAGAAGCAGACAGACAGGTGAGTTACAGGAGACGCAAACAGACAGGTGAGTACCTTGTGTTTTCTGAAGTATTTGAGCAGTACTTTGTGTTTTTTCTGAAGTATTTGAGCAGTACCTCGTGTTTTTTGAAGAGTTTTTTGAAGTAGTTGGAGCAGGCGGCGAGCACACAGCGGTGAGCGCGGAACTTGACGTCTTCGACCACCACGGCGATGTCACAGTGTTCGCCCTCCAGCCGCTGCTCGTTCAGCAGCTTCAGGAAGATGCTCTTATGCTCGTCGTCCACGTACTTCACCGTCTCCGCCATCTGGACACAGTCAGGTAGAAGACATCAGGTAGTGAGAGACGGAGCGGTTCACCTGGAACAGCCACCAAGTTTCACTGGCTAGACTACTGCTTCATTACTGAGAACAAATACACAGGAAATCAGGACCCAGTGTGTGTGTGTATATATATATATATATATATATATATATATATATATATATATATATGTGTATATATAAACTGGAAAAACAAAGTAGTTAACTTGTGTTTGGTGGATTATCTCTCTGTTGTATCAATGCTAATGGTCATTGTATTCTACATGGTTGAAAGCCTGTTTATTGACCTTCACAATGAGGTCACTCTTGTAAGGATCATGCATTTGTGGGATGAGCAGCACAGCTGATGATGTGGGGAGCGCCCAAGAACAATGATCCAAAATGCTCTGCCGATGGTAAACAGTGTATTCTCATGAGGCTACCAGGAAGCCTGCAATGACTGCCCTTCACCGTCAGGCCCGTTGGCGCTGGTGTCTCCAACACAGACAATGGAACCTGAACATGTGGGGGAATGTCATGTTCAGAGATGAGTCCAGGTTCTGTCTGTTAAAGTTGGACGGCAGGTCAAAGTCTGGAGACGACGTGGAGAACGCTCTGCTGATTGTTGAACCGATGGAGTAACACCTCAACCCAACTCAACATGTAGGATCAGCTTGGGCGTGCTGTACGTGTTAGAGTGACCAACACAACCACGCTGGCTGACCTGCAACCAATCCTGGTTGAGGAATGGAATGCCATCCCACAGCAACGTGTGACCAGGTTGGTGACCAGCATGAGGAGGAGGTGCCAGGCTGTTGTGGCTGCGTATGGATCTTCCACCGCTACTGAGGCTCCTGACGGTGGATTCAATCAATCAATATGTCTTGTTTGTTCCTTGTTACTGATAGAGAGTTCAATCATCCACCAAACAACTCACAACAAGAGTCAGCACCAACAGGAGAATACACTGTTTACCATCGGCACCGGGCTCCCCACATCATCAGCTGTGCTGCTCATCCCACAAATACATGATCCAACAAGAGTGACCTCATTGTGAAGGTCAATAAACAGGCTTTCACCATGTACAATACAATGACCATTAGCATTAGCATCACCATTAGCATTAGCATCACCATTAGCATTAGCATCACCATTAGCATTAGCATCACCATTAGCATTGGACCAACAGAGAAATAATCCAACAAACACATGTTTACTAACTTTGTTTTTCCACTATATATATATATATATATATATATATACACAGACAAAATTGTTGGTACCCTTCTGTTAAAGAAAGAAAAACCCACAATGGTCACTGTGTGTGTGTGTGTGTGTGTGTGTGTGTGTGTGTGTGTGTGTGTGTGTGTGTGTGTGTGTGTGTGTGTGTGTGTGTGTGTGTGTGTGTGTGTGTGTGTGTGTGTGTGTGTGTTGTCACTGGAGTGATAGAGGGACGTCTACAATACAGCAGAGCAGAGCTGCTTAATGTGGCGGACAAACTTTGCACCCCGCACACGAATTGGAACTTTATTCCACCGGAGATACGGCGTTCTCCTCTGAAGGAGGAAGCAGCGTTGCCATGGAGACTCTGAAGGAGGAAGCAGCGTTGCCATGGAGACTCTGAAGGAGGAAGCAGCGTTGCCATGGAGACTCTGAAGGAGGAAGCAGCGTTGCCATGGAGACTCTGCGGAGACGGCAGCGTCACAGGAGACGCAGGCGGGGGAGGAGAGGGGGGCTACGGGCTAAGCTAAAGGCTAACCCCTACAAACCGGCGATTCCAAGCCTCTTCCTTGCCAATGCCCGGTCACTCAGCAACCAGATGGACGAGATAAGACTGCGGATTACATCGCGCTGCCTGGAGTACTGTGTGATGTTAATAACAGAGACCCCCGGACGCTGCTATCGAGCTAGCGGGCCGCGTTGTTTACAGAGCGGACCGTACCATTCACTCCGGTAAAAGCAGGGGTGGAGGACTTTGTATCTACGTCAACAGCAGCTGGTGTACTGACGCCAGGGTTACTGAAACACACTGTTCCCCGGAGATAGAAGACCTGATGCTGAGCTGTAGACCTTTCTACTTGCCCAGGGAGTTCACATCTGTCATGATAACAGCTGTCTATACAGCAGCACATGCTAACGCTCAGCTGGCCTTGCAGCAGACAGCCTTGTTCTCTCAGCAGGAGACTTCAACCATGACAACTTTAAATCTGTCACGCCCACGTTCTTCAAAAATGTAAACTTCCCTACAAGAGAGCAAAACACACTGGACCAGGTCTACACCAGCATTCCAGATGCCTACAGAGCCACTCCACTCCCACATCTGGGACTGTCAGACCACCTGTCCCTGTCTCTGACTCCAGCATACAGACCCCTGATCTGTAGACAGAAACCATCCATTAAAACAGTTCAGGTGTGGACTGAGGAAGCCACCTCAGCTCTACAGGACTGCTTTGATACCACAGACTGGGACATATTTGCTGAGACAGATCTGGAGGGACACACAACGGCTGTCCTCTCCTACATAAACTTTTGTGCTGAAGGTGTGGCTGGGACAAAAACCATCAAAGTCTTTCCGAATCAGAAACCGTGGCTCAACGGCGAGGTGCGGACCCTGCTCAGAGCACGGGACTCTGCCTTTAAATCTGGGACCTCGCAGGAATACAAAGACGCGCAAAAGAGACTGAGGAGGGGGATCAGGGAGGCCAAACACAGATATAAACAGCGCATAGAGGAGCACTTTCAGAACAACGACTCCAAGAGCATGTAGCAGGAAATAAAAACCATCACGGGCTACAAACACAACCGCACAGCCTCAAGTCCCACAGACAACACACTTCCTGATACCCTGAATCACTTCTTCGCTCGGTTCGACCGGGAGAATAAGGAAACCAACATCCAGCCTGCACTACCTGAGCAAGACCAACCGATAAAGCTCCAACACCACCAGGTCAGATCCGTCCTGCGCCGAGTCAACATCAGGAAAGCGTCAGGACCGGATGGGGTCTCCGGACGAATCCTTAAGGCCCGTGCAGACCAGCTAACAGTGGTATTTACCACCATCTTCAACCTCTCACTTGAACAGTCTGTTGTTCCCACATGCCTTAAGAAAACCACCATCGTCCCTGTACCCAAGAAAACCACAGTGAACTGCCTGAATCACTACCGGCCAGTTGCTCTAACCCCCATTATCACAAAATGTTTCCAGAGACTAGTTCTGTCCTACATTAAAACCGTCATCCCTGCCGATCTTGACCAACACCAGTTCGCTTATCGGACAAACAGGTCGACGGAGGATGCAATCACAACAGCTCTTCACGCAGCCCTTACACACCTGGATCACAACAACACATATGTAAGGATGCTGTTTGTGGATTTCAGTTCTGCTTTCAACACAATAATTCCACACAAACGGGTTAACAAACTGAGCATGTTGGGCTTAGGCAGTTCACTGAGCACATGAGCGCTGGACTTCCTCAGGAACAGACCCCACCGTGTCAGGATGGGGGGCCACACCTCGGCCACTCTGAACCTGAGCACGGGAACACCACGGGGTGCGTCCTCAGTCCTTTTCTCTACTCCCTCTTCACATACGACTGCTCAACTATTCACCCCACCAACACCATGGTCACATTTGCAGACGACACTGCTGTAGTAGGACTGATGACCAACAACAAGGAGACAGCCTACAGGGAGGAGATCCAACATCTGACACAATGGTGTTCCCATAACAACCTGGATTAAACACCACTAAAACAAAAGAAATGATAATAGACTTCAGGAGAGCCAGGCGGGTGGAGCACTCTGCCCTCTGCGTACGTGGAGAGGAGGTGGAGAGGGTGGACTGCTTCACATACCTCAGAGTCCACATTTCATCTGACCTCACCTGGTCCAAAAACATCTCTCATCAGGTGGGGAAGGCCCAGCAGAGACTCTACTTCCTCAGGAAGCTGAAGCAGGCTCACCTTCCCCAAAACCTGCTGATCAACTTCTATAGGGCAACCATTGAGAGCCTCCTGACCTACTGCTGCACTGTGTGGTTTGCTAGCTGCACAGCAGAGAACAGGAGGGACCTGCAGCGGGGGGGGAGGATGGCGGAAAAGGTGATTGGGACCACATTGCCCCCCCTCAGTGACCTATACACTGGCCGGCTCTGTAAGAAAGCCAGCTATATCTCCAAAGACCCCACCCACCCTGGACATGGACTGTTTGCTCCCCTTCCCTCCGGAAGGAGATATAAGACAATTAAAACACACCAACAGACTACGAAACAGCTTTCACCCTCCGGCTGTCTCGTGTGTAGAACCCCCCCCCTAAAGGCTGAGGACACTAGCTGCTGAACCATAATCATGACACCTGCACTTTATGATGGTCCACTTATTGATTTGTGTACTTTGTGATTTTAATGTTTTAATGTTTGTTTTTACTGCAAAGAGCTGCTCAACTGCTTTTCATTGTTTTCAATGACAATGACAATAAAGCCTCTATTCTATTCTATTCTATTCTATTCTGAAATAACGTGAAACTGACAAAAGTAATAATAAATAAAAAACAAACTAATGAAACTGGCCTGGACAAAAATGATGGTAACATTAACTTAATATTTAGTTGCACAACCTTTTGAGGCAATCACTGCAATCAAGTGATTTCTGTAACTCTCAATGAGACTTCTGCACCTGTCCACAGGTATGTTGGCCCACTCCTCGTGAGCAAACTGCTCCAGCTGTCTCAGGTTTGAAGGGTGCCTTCTCCAAATGCATGTTTCAGCTCCTTCCACAGATGTTCAATAGGATTTAGATCAGGGCTCATAGAAGGCCACTTCAGGACAGTCCAATGTTTAGTTCTTAGCCATTCTTGGGTGTTTTTAGCTGTGTTTTGGGTCATTATCCTGTTGGAGGACCCATGACCTGCAACTGAGCCCAAGCTTTCTGACACTGGGCAGCACATTTCGCTCCAGAATGCCTTGATAGTCTTGAGATTTCATTGTACCCTGCACAGATTCAAGACACCCTGTGCCAGATGCAACAAAGCAGCCCCAGAACATAACCGAGCCTCCTCCATGTTTCACATTAGGTACAGTGTTCTTTTCTTTGGATGCTTCATCTCTTCGTCTGTGAACATAGAGCTGATGTGACTTGCTAAAAAGCTCCAGTTTTGTCTCATCTGTCCAAAGGACATTCTCCCAGAAGCTTTGTGGCTTGTCAATATGCATTTTGGCAAATTCCAGTCTCGCTTTTTTATGATTTGGTGTCCTCCTGGGTCGTCTTCCATTAAGTCCACTTTGGCTCAAACAGTGACGGATGGTGCGATCTGACACTGATGTACCTTGACCTTGGAGTTCACCTCTAATCTCTTTGGAAGTTGTCCTGGACTCTTTGGTTACCATTCGTATTATCTGTCTCTTCAATATGTCATCAATGTTCCTCTTGTGGCCACGTCCAGGGAGGTTGGCTACAGTCCCATGGACCTTAAACTTCTGAATAATATGAGCAGCTGTAATCACAGGAACATCAAGCTGCTTGGAGATGGTCTTATAGCCTTTACCTTTAACATGAAGGTCTATAATGTTCTTTCTGATCTCCTGAGACAACTCTCTCCTTAGCTTTCTGTGGTCCATGTTCAGTGTGGTACACACCATGATGCCAAACAGCACAGTGAATACTGTTCACCCTTTAAATAGGCAGACTGACTGATTACAAGTTTGAAGATACCTGTGATGCTATTTACAGGACACACCTTAGTTTAACATGTCCCTATGGTCACATTATTTTACATCTTTTCTAGGGGTACCATCATTTTTTGTCCAGGCCAGTTTCATCAGTTTGTTTTTTAAAATGATTCTGTTGAACCACAATTCAAAAACAATGTCTGATTTTCATTAGTTCATTTTCAGTAAATTTTTATTTATTATTACTTTTGTCAGTTTCAAGTTATTTCAGTGACCATTGTGGGGTTTTCTCTCTTTAACGGAAGGGTACCAACAACTTTGTCCACGTCTGTGTATATAATATATATATATATATATATATATATATATGTGTATATATATGTATATATACACACGTGTATATATGTGTGTGTATATATACGTACATACACATATACATATGTATATACATATACATATACATATGTATATGTGAGTGTGTATATATGTAGAGAAGTGAACCAGTGAAGCTTCATGAGTTAACAGATTCTTCTATCTATTTATCTATGACGTCAGAGATGATGACATCACACTGACTAATATCAACATCTGTTTGAGTTCTACTGAGTGAAGAGGAGCTAGCCTGATGCTAACAGCTAGCAGCTAGCCTGATGCTAACAGCCTGGATTAGCATCAGGCTGGCTGTTAGCATCAGGCTAGCTGTTAGCATCAGGCTAGCTGTTAGCTGTTAGCATCAGGCTAGCTGCTAGCATCAGGCTAGCTGTTAGCTGTTAGCATCAGGCTAGATGTTAGCATCAGGCTAGCTGCTAGCATCAGGCTAGCTGCTAGCATCAGGCTAGCTGTTAGCATCAGGCTAGCTGCTAGCATCAGGCTAGCTGCTAGCATCAGGCTAGCTGCTAGCATCAGGCTAGCTGTTAGCATCAGGCTAGCTGCTAGCATCAGGCTAGCTGCTAGCATCAGGCTAGATGTTAGCATCAGGCTAGATGTTAGCATCAGGCTAGCTGCTAGCATCAGGCTAGCTGCTAGCATCAGGCTAGCTGTTAGCATCAGGCTAGCTGTTAGCATCAGGCTACATTAATGGAGCAGCCCTTCAGATCCGGATCAAACCGGTTTAACCGTAGATCCGGTACCGGTAAACATCTGGTTCTGTCTGTTAGAGAGTCTGAGGAGAACAAAACACAGAATGTGGATCAGAACTCCCCATGATGACCCTAGACCCTGAGAGACCCGGAGAGACCCGGACCAGAGGAGCAGCTCACTGCTGGCGGATCAGACTGAATGTGTTCCGTCTCTGTCCTCACCCGGTCCCGGTAGCGGGTCTACGGTTACACCGGTCCCGGGAGATCCGGTGTACTGGGGCTCACCGGGTCCCGGTAGAACGGAGGAGCTAACATGCTGATAGACTACCGGCCGCTCTGCCCGGTAACACCGGACTACCGGAGGGTTCCACCGGGTCCCGGTGGGTCCCGGTGGGTCGCGGCCTGCTGATCCGCTCAGAGACACAAAATGGCGTCAGTCGGTCCCGGTGCTCCTCCCGGTCTCTCTCCGGTACGGAGGGAACCGGAGAGAGACCGGGCGGACCGGATCAGGTCGCGTGCCGCTCCGCCGTCCCCGGGACTCACAGGCACGCGAGCAGCGGAGCCGCGGCCTCGAGCAGCGGGGCTCGAGCATGAACGGGCCATGAACGCGCAGCATCCTCCCGGTAACCCGGTAACCGGAGCGGAGCGGCGGGACCGAGCGGCTCCTACCTCTCCTCCTCTCCGGTGGTCCAGACGCTCCTGACGGTCCAGAGGGCACCGGGACCGGAGACTCTCAGTCCGGTTGGGGTTAATGTTGTTGTTGATGATGATGAGGACGAGCAGCGAGCACGAGCACACCGCACGCACACACTGCAGGAGCACGCACTGTGGGCGAGACGAGCACGACCTCTCACGCATGCGCACTGAAGGTGTGACCTCACTGAGCCGCCATGTTGCCTCTCTGATCCTCTGATCACACCTCCAGCCTCCTATAGCCTCCATCCACCCTATACCTATACTACCCTATACCTATACTACCATCTATACTACCATCTATACTACTACTACTATGATCACACCTCCAGCCTCCTATAGCCTCCATCCACCCTATACCTATACTACCCTATACCTATACTACCATCTATACTACCATCTATACTACTACTACTATGATCACACCTCCAGCCTCCTATAGCCTCCATCCACCCTATACCTATACTACCCTATACCTATACTACCATCTATACTACTACTACTATGATCACACCTCCAGCCTCCTATAGCCTCCATCCACCCTATACCTATACTACCCTATACCTATTCTACCATCTATACTACTACTACTATGATCACACCTCCAGCCTCCTATAGCCTCCATCCACCCTATACCTATACTACCATCTATACTACCATCTATACTACTACTACTATGATCACACCTCCAGCCTCCTATAGCCTCCATCCACCCTATACCTATACTACCATCTATACTACCATCTATACTACCATCTATACTACCATCTATACTACTACTACTATGATCACACCTCCAGCCTCCTATAGCCTCCATCCACCCTATACCTATACTACCCTATACCTATACTACCATCTATACTACCATCTATACTACTGCTACTATGATCACACCTACAGCCTCCTATAGCCTCCATCCACCCTATACCTATACTACCCTATACCTATACTACCATCTATACTACCATCTATACTACTATCTATACTACCATCTATACTACCATCTATACTACTACTACTATGATCACACCTCCAGCCTCCTATAGCTTCCATCCACCCTATACCTATACTACCATCTATACTACCATCTATACTACTACTACTATGATCACACCTCCAGCCTCCTATAGCCTCCATCCACCCTATACCTATACTACCATCTATACTACCATCTATACTACTACTACTATGATCACACCTCCAGCCTCCTATAGCCTCCATCCACCCTATACCTATACTACCCTATACCTATACTACCATCTATACTACCATCTATACTACTATCTATACTACCATCTATACTACCATCTATACTACTACTACTATGATCACACCTCCAGCCTCCTATAGCCTCCATCCACCCTATACCTATACTACTAGTATACTACCATCTATACTACTACTACTATGATAACACCTCCAGCCTCCTATAGCCTCCATCCACCCTATACCTATACTATCCTATACCTATACTACCATCTATACTACCATCTATACTACTACTATACTACTACTATACTACCATCTATACTACCATCTATACTACTACTACTATGATCACACCTCCAGCCTCCTATAGCCTCCATCCACCCTATACCTATACTATCCTATACCTATACTACCATCTATACTACCATCTATACTACCATCTATACTGCTATCTATACTACCATCTATACTACCCATCTATACTACTACTACTATGATCACACCTCCAGCCTCCTATAGCCTCCATCCACCCTATACCTATACTACCCTATACCTATACTACCATCTATACTACTAATACTACCATCTATACTACCATCTATACTACTACTACTATGATCACACCTCCAGCCTCCTATAGCCTCCATCCACCCTATACCTATACTACCCTATACCTATACTACCATCTATACTACTACTATACTACCATCTATACTACCATCTATACTACCATCTATACTACTACTATGATCACACCCTCCAACCTCCTATAGCCTCCATCCACCCTATACCTATACTACTACTATACTACCATCTATACTACTACTATACTACTACTATACTACCATCTATACTACTACTACTATGATCACACCTCCAGCCTCCTATAGCCTCCATCCACCCTATACCTATACTACTACTATACTACCATCTATACTACTACTATACTACTACTATACTACCATCTATACTACTACTACTATGATCACACCTCCAGCCTCCTATAGCCTCCATCCACCCTATACCTATACTACCCTATACCTATACTACCATCTATACTACTACTATACTACCATCTATACTACCATCTATACTACTACTACTATGATCACACCTCCAACCTCCTATAGCCTCCATCCACCCTATACCTATACTACTACTATACTACCATCTATACTACTACTATACTACCATCTATACTACCATCTATACTACTGTTATATACTACTGTTATAAACTACTGTTATATACTAATGTTATATACTACTGTTATATACTACTGTTATAAACTGTTATATAATACTGTTATAAACTACTGTTATATAAACTGTTATATAATACTGTTATAAACTACTGTTATATACTACTGTTATAAACTGTTATATAATACTGTTATAAACTACTGTTATAAACTACTGTTATAAACTACTGTTATATACTACTGTTATATACTACTGTTATAAACTGTTATATAATACTGTTATAAACTACTGTTATATAAACTGTTATATAATACTGTTATAAACTACTGTTATATACTACTGTTATAAACTACTGTTATATACTACTGTTATAAACTACTGTTATATACTACTGTTATAAACTACTGTTATATACTACTGTTATATACTACTGTTATAAACTACTGTTATATACTACTGTTATAAACTACTGTTATATACTACTGTTCTAAACTACTGTTATATAAACTGTTATATAATACTGTTATAAACTACTGTTATATACTACTGTTATAAACTACTGTTATATACTACTGTTATATACTACTGTTATAAACTACTGTTATATACTACTGTTATAAACTACTGTTATATACTACTGTTATAAACTACTGTTATATACTACTGTTATAAACTACTGTTATATACTACTGTTATAAACTACTGTTATATACTACTGTTATATACTACTGTTATAAACTACTGTTATATACTACTGTTATAAACTACTGTTATATACTACTGTTATAAACTACTGTTATATACTACTGTTATAAACTACTGTTATATATAATATACAGAGGAGGACACTGACGTGTCAGGACAGGAAACAGGAAGCAGGAAGAAGGAAACAGGAAACAGGAAGCAGGAAGAAGGAAACAGTAAACAGGAAGCAGGAAACACCACCTTTTAATTACAAATTGTCTATATTAAATATGGTGAATGAATATATATACTTATTATAAATATAATATTAAAATATATATATTTGACCACAGCAGGTGTGAATGTGACTCGAGGCTGTTTGCTGCATGAATATATATAGATATATCTATATCTATATATACACATATATCTATATGTGTATATATATAGATATATATAACTAAAATGAATCTACAGTCTGTTGAACCACATCAGGAAACGCTGATATGATCGTTGAGTGACATCAGAGCGTACGGCAGCCAATCAGGGAACAGATAATCAGAACAACAATAATAATAACAACAACAATAATAATAACAATAATAATAACAACAATAATAATAATAATAAAAACAACAACAATAATAACAATAATAATAACAATAATAAAAACAATAATAATAATAATAAATAACAATAATAATAATAACAATAATAATAACAATAATAAAAACAATAATAACAATAATAATAACAACAATAACAATAATAACAACAATAATAACAATAACAATAATAACAATAATAATAATAAAAACAATAATAATAATAATAAATAACAACAATAATAATAACAATAATAATAACAACAATAACAACAATAATAATACCAATAACAATAATAATAAAAACAACAATAATAACAATAATAATAACAATAATAATAATAAATAACAATAATAACAATAACAACAATAATAATAATAATAATAATAATAACAATAACATACTGTAACAAGTTCAGAAACATGAACAAATATATTTCAATTCATAATTGTCTCCGTCTTGGTGTTGAGTGATGAAGAAAACCGGCAGAAAATAAAGACACACTTTGTCTCATTCTGTCCCATCAATAATCAATAATCTGTAAACTATAATCAATAATCTGTAATCTATGATCAATAATCTATAAACTATAATCAATAATCTGTAATCTATAACCAATAATCAATAATCAGTTAAAGCAGAGTGATAAATGCTTGAGATACATGAAGTGAAAATATAAGATCTATGAGCATTGATTACATATCAGATTAGCTATCAGTTTCTAGATCAGCCTCTAGATTAGCTTCTAGATTATCTTCTAGATTAGTTTCTTCAGGTCTCAGTCTAAGAGGGAGGTAGAGGGGGGGGGGCGGGGGCCAGATGGGCTCTCAGCAGCCAATCAGAGCAGCTCGTACTGCCGCAGGTGCATCCGCTGGATGATGTCACGACAGTCGTTGAAGACGCGGCGAATGTTTTCAGTGTCGATGGCGCAGGTGAAGTGAGGATAACAGTAATGTTTCCCATCGCCACTCGCCGTGCTGATCCTCTGAGAGACAGACAGGTCAGAGAGACAGACAGGACAGAGAGACAGACAAGTTAGAGAAAGACAGGTTAGAGACAGACAGGTGAAGTGAGGATAACAGTAATGTTTCCCATCGCCACTCGCCGTGCTGATCCTCTGAGAGACAGACAGGTCAGAGAGACAGACAGGACAGAGACAGACAGGACAGAGAGACAGACAGGACAGAGACAGACAGGACAGAGAGAGACAGGTGAGAGACAGACAGGTCAGAGAGACAGACAGGACAGAGAGACAGACAGGACAGAGAGACAGACAGGTTAGAGAGACAGACAGGGTAGAGACAGACAGGTTATAGAGACAGACAGGTTATAGAGACAGACAGGCTAGAGACAGACAGGTTAGAGACAGACAGGTGAGAGAGACAGACAGGTAAGAGAGAGACAGGTCAGAGACACAGAAAGGTTAGAGACAGACAGGTCAGAGACAGACAGACAGGTTAGAGAGAGAGACAGACAGGTGAGAGACAGACAGGTGAGAGACAGACAGGTTGAACACAGACAGGTCAGAGAGACAGACAGGTTAGAGAGAGAGACAGGTTAGAGACAGACAGGTTAGAGAGAGAGACAGGTTAGAGACAGACAGGTTAGAGACAGACAGGTCAGAGACAGACAGACAGACAGACAGGTTAGAGAGACAGACAGGACAGAGAGACATACAGGTTAGAGAGACAGACAGGTTAAACACAGACAGGTCAGAGAGACAGACAGGTTAGAGAGACAGACAGGTTAAACACAGACAGGTTAGAGAGACAGACAGGTTAGAGAGACAGACAGGTGAGAGACAGACAGGTGAGAGACAGACAGGTTGAACACAGACAGGTCAGAGAGACAGACAGGTTAGAGAGAGAGACAGGTTAGAGACAGACAGGTTAGAGAGAGAGACAGGTTAGAGACAGACAGGTTAGAGACAGACAGGTCAGAGACAGACAGACAGACAGGTTAGAGAGACAGACAGGACAGAGAGACATACAGGTTAGAGAGACAGACAGGTTAAACACAGACAGGTTAGAGAGACAGACAGGTTAGAGAGACAGACAGGTGAGAGACAGACAGGTTGAACACAGACAGGTCAGAGAGACAGACAGGTTAGAGAGACAGGCAGGTGAGAGAGACAGACAGGTCAGAGACAGACAGGTGAGAGAGACAGACAGGTGAGAGAGACAGACAGGTGAGAGAGACAGACAGGTCAGAGACAGACATACAGGTAAGAGAGAGAGACAGACAGGTGAGAGACAGACAGGTAAGAGAGAGAGACAGACAGGTGAGAGACAGACAGGTAAGAGAGACAGACAGGTTAAACACAGACAGGTTAGAGAAACAGACAGGTTAGAGAGACAGACAGGTGAGAGACAGACAGGTTGAACACAGACAGGTCAGAGAGACAGACAGGTTAGAGAGACAGACAGGTTAAACACAGACAGGTTAGAGAGACAGACAGGTGAGAGACAGACAGGTTGAACACAGACAGGTCAGAGAGACAGACAGGTTAGAGAGAGAGACAGGTTAGAGAGAGAGACAGGTTAGAGACAGACAGGTTAGAGACAGACAGGTCAGAGACAGACAGACAGACAGGTTAGAGAGACAGACAGGACAGAGAGACATACAGGTTAGAGAGACAGACAGGTTAAACACAGACAGGTTAGAGAGACAGACAGGTTAGAGAGACAGACAGGTGAGAGACAGACAGGTTGAACACAGACAGGTCAGAGAGACAGACAGGTTAGAGAGACAGACAGGTTAGAGAGACAGACAGGTGAGAGATGGACAGGTCGGAGAGACACAGACAGGTTAGAGACAGACAGGTGAGAGAGACAAACAGGTCAGAGACAGACAGGTTAGAGACAGACAGGTAAGAGATGGACAGGTCAGAGAGACACAGACAGGTGAGAGAGACAGACAGGTCAGAGACAGGCAGGTGAGAGAGACAGACAGGTCAGAGACAGACAGGTGAGAGAGACAGACAGGTGAGAGAGACAGACAGGTCAGAGAGACAGACAGGTCAGAGACAGACATACAGGTAAGAGAGAGACAGACAGGTGAGAGACAGACAGGTAAGAGAGAGAGACAGACAGGTGAGAGACAGACAGGTAAGAGAGACAGACAGGTAAGCGACAGAAAGACAGGTGAGAGTCAGACAGGTGAGAGAGACAAACAGGTTAGTTTTACCAGGAACTCGTCTCTGATGAAGAACTTGGCTCTGGTCACTCTGGGGTCTTCATCAGCATCTGGAACAGCTGGACACACAGAGACAGAGGTCAGGAGGCCTGTCTCACCACGTATATACTGGATTTATATATATGTATATACATATATACTACATGTGTGTATTTGTACATTCAGCAGGGACTTGGTAGGTGACGTATTCGGGGAAATAATCTTCCACTTTGGATTTTCCAGCCAGAATCTTGTCAGCGAGAACGTCCTGTTTGTTCAGGAACAAGATCACTGAGATGGTCTTCAGGAACCTGCAGCCAATCACAGAGCAGAGAGGGTTAACTATAGCCAATCAGAGAGCAGAGAGGGTTAACTACAGCCAATCACAGAGCAGAGAGGGTTAACTACAGCCAATCACAGAGCAGAGAGGGTGAACTACAGCCAATCACAGAGCAGAGAGGGTTAACTACAGCCAATCACAGAGCAGAGAGGGTTAACTATAGCCAATCACAGAGCAGAGAGGGTGAACTACAGCCAATCAGAGAGCAGAGAGGGTTAACTACAGCCAATCACAGAGCAGAGAGGGTTAACTATAGCCAATCACAGAGCAGAGAGGGTGAACTACAGCCAATCACAGAGCAGAGAGGGTTAACTACAGCCAATCACAGAGCAGAGAGGGTGAACTACAGCCAATCAGAGAGCAGAGAGGGTTAACTGCAGCCAATCAGAGAGCAGAGAGGGTTAACTGCAGCCAATCAGAGAGCAGAGAGGGTTAACTGCAGCCAATCAGAGAGCAGAGAGGGTTAACTGCAGCCAATCAGAGAGCAGAGAGGGTGAACTACAGCCAATCAGAGAGCAGAGAGGGTTAACTACAGCCAATCAGAGAGCAGAGAGGGTTAACTACAGCCAATCAGAGAGCAGAGAGGGTTAACTACAGCCAATCACAGAGCAGAGAGGGTTAACTGCAGCCAATCAGAGAGCAGAGAGGGTTAACTGCAGCCAATCAGAGAGCATAGAGGGTGAACTGCAGCCAATCAGAGAGCAGAGAGGGTGAACTGCAGCCAATCAGAGAGCAGAGAGGGTGAACTGCAGCCAATCAGAGAGCAGAGAGGGTGAACTGCAGCCAATCAGAGAGCAGAGAGGGTTAACTGCAGCCAATCACAGAGCAGAGAGGGTGAACTGCAGCCAATCAGAGAGCAGAGAGGGTGAACTGCAGCCAATCAGAGAGCAGAGAGGGTTAACTGCAGCCAATCACAGAGCAGAGAGGTGTGAACCAGAAGCAAGCCAACATGCAGCAAGAGAAGGCAGAGAGCTGACTAGTGACCTGTTGGTCCAGATGGATCTGAAGAGGTCCAGAGATTCTCTCAGCCGATTGGTGGAGTTGTCCTCTCTGATCACCATGTTGTAGCTGCTGCTGGCTGCCACGAAGATGATGGCCGTCACATCTGAGCAGAGAGACAGGTCATCAGAGACACAGGGAGACAGGTAATCAGAGACACACGGAGACAGGTCATCAGAGACACAGGGAGACAGGTCATCAGAGACACAGGGAGACAGGTCATCAGAGACACAGACAGTGAGACAGGTCATCAGAGACACAGTGAGACAGGTCTTCAGAGACACAGACAGTGAGACAGGTCATCAGAGACACAGTGAGACAGGTCTTCAGAGACACAGACAGTGAGACAGGTCATCAGTAGTAAATCTGTCTTTCTCTCACCGTTAAAGCACTGAATCCACTTCCTGCGTTCATCTCGCTGTCCTCCAACATCAAACATACTGACAGACAGACAGACAGACAGAGAGACAGAGAGACAGACGGACAGACGGACAGTCAGACAGACAGACGGACAGACGGACAGACAGACAGACAGACAGACAGTCAGACAGACAGACAGACAGAGAGACAGACGGACAGACAGACAGACGGACAGACAGACAGTCAGACAGACAGACAGACAGAGAGACAGACGGACAGACAGTCAGACAGACAGACAGACAGACAGAGAGACAGACGGACAGACAGACAGACAGAGAGACAGACAGACAGACAGACAGAGAGACAGACAGACAGACAGATAGACAGACAGACAGAGAGAGAGAGAGACGGACAGACAGACAGACGGACAGACAGACAGTCAGACAGACAGACAGACAGAGAGACAGACGGACAGACAGACAGACGGACAGACAGAGAGACGGACAGACAGACAGACGGACAGACAGAGAGACGGACAGACAGACAGACGGACAGACAGAGAGACGGACAGACAGACAGACGGACAGACAGAGAGACGGACAGACAGACAGACGGACAGACAGACAGACGGACAGACAGAGACAGACAATTAATAAAATAAAATTAATTAAACAGGTCGTAGTAGTAAAGTTGTAGGAGACAGGTGATTGGTGCAGGTGGACAGAGGGGGCGGGGCTTAACACTCACTGGAAGTTGACCTTGTCGACCTGAAACCTGGTTTCAAAAATCCCCGAAGTCAAAACTCTGCAGCGCAACAGATCCTACAAGAGAAGAACACGGTCACTGTCAACATTCACACACCGATGTCAACATTCACACACACACACCGATGTCAACATTCACACACCGATGTCAACATTCACACACACACTGATGTCAACATTCACACACACTGATGTCAACATTCACACACCGATGTCAACATTCACACACACACACCGATGTCAACATTCACACACCGATGTCAACATTCACACACACACCGATGTCAACATTCACACACCGATGTCAACATTCACACACACACACCGATGTCAACATTCACACACCGATGTCAACATTCACACACACTGATGTCAACATTCACACACACTGATGTCAACATTCACACACCGATGTCAACATTCACACACACCGATGTCAACATTCACACACACCGATGTCAACATTCACACACACACACACACACACACACACCGATGTCAACATTCACACACACCGATGTCAACATTCACACACACACACACACACACACACACACACACACACACACACACACACACACACACACACACACACCGATGTCAACATTCACACACACACACACCGATGTCAACATTCACACACACCGATGTCAACATTCACACACACCGATGTCAACATTCACACACACACACACACACACACACACACACACACACACACCGATGTCAACATTCACACACACCGATGTCGACATTCACACACACTGATGTCAACATTCACACACCGATGTCAACATTCACATACACACACACCGATGTCAACATTCACACACACACACACACACACACACACACACACACACACACCGATGTCAACATTCACACACACACACACACACACCGATGTCAACATTCACACACACCGATGTCAACATTCACACACACCGATGTCAACATTCACACACACACACACACACACACACACACACACCGATGTCAACATTCAACACACACCGATGTCAACATTCACACACACCGATGTCGACATTCACACACACACACACACACACACACACACACACACCGATGTCAACATTCACACACACCGATGTCAACATTCACACACACACACACACACACACACACACACACCGATGTCAACATTCACACACACCGATGTCAACATTCACACACACACACACACACACACACACACACACACACACACACACCGATGTCAACATTCACACACACCGATGTCAACATTCACACACACACACACACACACACACACACACACACCGATGTCAACATTCACACACACACACACACAAACACACACACCGATGTCAACATTCACACACACCGATGTCAACATTCACACACACACACACCGATGTCAACATTCACACACTGATGATGTCAGAGGCTCACCAGGAGCTGATGTAACACTCACACTGAACGCTGGGAGCCGATTGGTCGGTTTGTTACCTGGTCAGTAGGTGTGTAGTCCGTCCTCCTGACTGCATCCAGCCTGTCCAGGAAGCTACACACACACACACACACACACACACACACACACAGAGAAATCTGTCCAATCGTGTGCCAGCAGCCCCCCCCCCCCCGGAGCTGTGATAGGTCCGTCAGGGTTAGTGGAGCGCTGTGATTGGTCCGTTGGGATTTAAAATGTCACAGTGATGAAGTGCGAGACTGAGTGTGTGTGTGTGTGTGTGCGCATCTTACTACTGAGCGCAGTCGATCAGCTGATATTCGTTGGCGCGTTCGAAGCACGCCTTCACGCCGTCGTCCTCCCACAGCTTCTGAGTGTGCTCAAAGAAGTCCTGAGAGACACGAGAGACAGGAGAGACAGAAGAGACACGAGAGACAGGAGAGACACGAGAGACAGAAGAGACAGAAGAGACACGAGAGACAGAAGAGATACGAGAGACAGGAGAGACACGAGAGACAGAAGAGACAGAAGAGACACGAGAGACAGGAGAGACACGAGAGACAGAAGAGACACGAGAGACAGGAGAGACACGAGAGACAGAAGAGACAGAAGAGACACGAGAGACAGAAGAGACACGAGAGACAGGAGAGACACGAGAGACAGGAGAGACACGAGAGACAGGAGAGACAGGAGAGACACGAGAGACAGGAGAGACACGAGAGACAGGAGAGACACGAGAGACAGGAGAGACACGAGAGACAGAAGAGATACGAGAGACAGGAGAGACACGAGAGACAGAAGAGACAGAAGAGACACGAGAGACAGAAGAGACACGAGAGACAGAAGAGATACGAGAGACAGGAGAGACACGAGAGACAGAAGAGACAGAAGAGACACGAGAGACAGGAGAGACACGAGAGACAGGAGAGACACGAGAGACAGAAGAGACACGAGAGACACGAGAGACAGGAGAGACACGAGAGACAGAAGAGACAGGAGAGACACGAGACAGGAGAGACAGGAGAGACACGAGAGACAGGAGAGACACGAGAGACAGAAGAGACACGAGAGACAGGAGAGACACGAGAGACAGGAGAGACACGAGAGACAGGAGAGACACGAGAGACAGGAGAGACAGAAGAGACACGAGAGACAGGAGAGACACGAGAGACAGGAGAGACACGAGAGACAGGAGAGACACGAGAGACAGAAGAGACACGAGAGACAGAAGAGATACGAGAGACAGGAGAGACACGAGAGACAGAAGAGACAGAAGAGACACGAGAGACAGGAGAGACACGAGAGACAGGAGAGACACGAGAGACAGAAGAGACACGGAGACACGAGAGCAGGAGAACGAAGACAGAGACAGGAGAGACACGAGACAGGAGAGACAGGAGAGACACGAGAGACAGGAGAGACACGAGAGACAGGAGAGACACGAGAGACAGAAGAGACACGAGAGACAGGAGAGACACGAGAGACAGGAGAGACACGAGAGACAGGAGAGACACGAGAGACAGAAGAGACACGAGAGACAGGAGAGACACGAGAGACAGAAGAGACAGGAGAGACACGAGACAGGAGAGACAGAGACACGAGAGACAGGAGAGACACGAGAGACAGGAGAGACACGAGAGACAGAAGAGACACGAGAGACAGAAGAGACAGGAGAGACACGAGAGACAGAAGAGACAGGAGAGACACGAGAGACAGGAGAGACACGAGAGACAGGAGAGACACGAGAGACAGGAGAGACACGAGAGACAGAAGAGACAGGAGAGACAGGAGAGACAGGAGAGACACGAGAGACAGGAGAGACACGAGAGACAGAAGAGACACGAGAGACAGAAGAGACAGGAGAGACGCGAGAGACACGAGAGACAGGAGAGACAGGAGAGACAGAAGAGACACGAGAGACAGAAGAGACAGGAGAGACACGAGAGACAGGAGAGACACGAGAGACACGAGAGACAGGAGAGACACGAGAGACACGAGAGACAGGAGAGACAGGAGAGACAGAAGAGATACGAGAGACAGGAGAGACACGAGAGACAGAAGAGACAGAAGAGACACGAGAGACAGAAGAGACACGAGAGACAGGAGAGACACGAGAGACAGGAGAGACACGAGAGACAGGAGAGACAGAAGAGACACGAGAGACAGGAGAGACACGAGAGACAGGAGAGACACGAGAGACAGAAGAGACACGAGAGACAGAAGAGATACGAGAGACAGGAGAGACACGAGAGACAGAAGAGACAGAAGAGACACGAGAGACAGAAGAGACACGAGAGACAGGAGAGACACGAGAGACAGGAGAGACACGAGAGACAGAAGAGACACGAGAGACAGAAGAGACACGAGAGACAGGAGAGACACGAGAGACAGAAGAGACAGGAGAGACAGGAGAGACAGGAGAGACAGGAGAGACACGAGAGACAGGAGAGACACGAGAGACAGAAGAGACACGAGAGACAGAAGAGACACGAGAGACAGGAGAGACACGAGAGACAGAAGAGACAGGAGAGACAGGAGAGACAGGAGAGACAGGAGAGACACGAGAGACAGGAGAGACACGAGAGACAGAAGAGACACGAGAGACAGAAGAGACAGGAGAGACACGAGAGACACGAGAGACAGGAGAGACAGGAGAGACAGAAGAGACACGAGAGACAGAAGAGACAGGAGAGACACGAGAGACAGGAGAGACACGAGAGACAGGAGAGACACGAGAGACACGAGAGACAGGAGAGACACGAGAGACACGAGAGACAGGAGAGACAGGAGAGACAGAAGAGACACGAGAGACAGAAGAGACAGGAGAGACACGAGAGACAGGAGAGACACGAGAGACAGGATGGGTTAGAGGCTGCAGGTGAGCGTGCTGTCGTCCGATTGGACGGCAGTGAGTGTCCGGTCGACCAATCAGCAGCGAGAGGAAGAGGAAGCGTCGGAGCTGAAGGAGCGTAGACTCAGGAAGACGGTTGTTTTGAGTGGTTGTGTCTTCAGAGACGCTCTGTGTTAGTTAATGAGGCCTCAGGTGAGACGTTCACACACACACTCCGGCAGGTGAGTGGCGTCCTGTGTGCTTCCAGTCCCTCGTTAACTCGTTAACTCGTTACATCATCTCATTAATGTCATTACAACAAACAAGCTCTCCGACAAATCCCCCGACGTCCTCCCACCCAATGCTACTGTTAGCATCGGCAGGTGTTAGCATTAGCAGGTGTTAGCACCAGCAGGTGTTAGCATTAGCACCAGCAGGTGTCAGCAGGTGTTAGCATTAGCAGGTGTTAGCATTAGCAGGTGTTAGCATCAGCAGGTGTTAGCATTAGCAGGTGTTAGCATTAGCAGGTGTTAGCATCAGCAGGTGTTAGCATCAGCATCTGAAGCGTACAAGACTTTATAAACAAGAACTTCAGACGAACAGGAAGCTGAGTTTAGTGACATCTGACGATTTTATTTTGAAGGATCACGTTTAACCTGTGTGTGTGTGTGTGTGCGCGTGTGTGTGTGTGTGTGTGTGTGTGTTACCTCTGTGTATTCAAAGTCAGACAGCGGTGCGATGCCTTTGATGTAGTCGAGTCTGAACTCGTTGCCAGGGTTACCCAGAGGAACGGGCGGAGTCAACATACTCATGGCTGACACGATGGTCTGGAACACACACACACACACACACACACACACACACACACACACACACACACACACACACACAGTGTGTGAACACCTGTCCAGGTGAACCCCTCTCACCTAGTGCATGCTGGGACAGACAGGTAGATGAAAAGTGGACTTCCTGGTCATATGAATGCTGCTGTCTGCTGGACTGGACGACTCACCAGACTGATTTATTTATTAATAAGAGGTTGATGACTCAACCAGTACAGGATGGTTTAACTCTGAGGCTCTACACTCGGTCATGTGATGCAGGTCATGTGATGCAGGTCATGTGACCTACCACGATGGCGTCCTTCACGTTCTTCCTGATGTCTTGAACTTTCTCCTGCTTCTCCCTGGAAGATAAAGACGTGATTTAACTTCAGTGTTTAGCTTTATGAGGGAAGGAAACAGACTCATCAGGACGGTTTATGGAGGACAATCATGTCTTTATTATGATTATTTCATGCTGCTGCTGCGGGGGGAAATTTAAAGTTTAAAGTTTGACTCACTCATCGTTGAAACCGTCGACATGAAGAATCCTCATCTGCTTCACTATGGTGCTCTTACCAGATTCTCCTGCACCTGCAGACAGACAGGTGAGAGACAGACAGGTAGTCAGACAGACAGGTAGTCAGACAGACAGGTGAGAGACAGACAGGTAGTCAGACAGACAGTCAGACAGACAGGTGAGAGACAGACAGGTAGTCAGACAGACAGGTGAGAGACAGACAGGTAGTTAGACAGATGGATGAGAGACGGACAAGTAGTCATACAGACACGTGTCTCACCCAGCAGCAGCAGTCTGTGTGTAGCTTTATAAGCCTGTCTCTCTTTCTGCAGCTGTCTCTCGATCTTCTTGTTGGCTTCTCTCTTCGCTTTCTCATCCAGTCGTTCTTCCTCCGTCTGTCCTCCCAGACAGCCCATCTCCCCTGGAACCACAAGAACCAGTATGGAACCACAAGAACAAGTATGGAACCACTCAAACCAGTATGGAACCACACAAACCAGTATGGAACCACAAGAACAAGTATGGAACCACAAGAACCAGTATGGAACCACACAAACCAGTATGGAACCACAACAATCAGTAAACTACCTACTGAAACCAGTAAACTACCTACTATAACCAGTAAACTACCGACTATAACCAGTAAACTACCGACTATAACCAGTAAACGACCTACTGAAACCAGTAAACTACTGAAACCAGTAAACTACCCACTGAAACCAGTAAACTACTATAACCAGTAAACTACCCACTGAAACCAGTAAACTACCGACTGAAACCAGTATGGAACAGACTGAAACCAGTAAACTACCTATTATGACCAGTAAACTACCTACTATAACCAGTAAACTACCTACTATAACCAGTAAACTACCTACTGAAACCAGTAAACTACCTACTATAACCAGTAAACTACCGACTGAAACCAGTAAACTACCGACTGAAACCAGTAAACTACTGAAACCAGTAAACTACCTACTGAAACCAGTAAACTACCTACTATAACCAGTAAACTACCTACTATAACCAGTAAACTACCTACTGAAACCAGTAAACTACCTACTATAACCAGTAAACTACCTACTATAACCAGTAAACTACCTACTGAAACCAGTAAACTACCTACTATAACCAGTAAACTACCGACTGAAACCAGTAAACTACCTACTGAAACCAGTAAACTACTGAAACCAGTAAACTACCTACTGAAACCAGTAAACTACCGACTATAACCAGTAAACTACCTACTGAAACCAGTAAACTACCCACTGAAACCAGTAAACTACCGACTATAACCAGTAAACTACCTACTATAACCAGTAAACTACCTACTGGAACCAGTAAACTACCTACTATAACCAGTAAACTACCTACTGAAACCAGTAAACTACCTACTATAACCAGTAAACTACCGACTGAAACCAGTAAACTACCTACTGAAACCAGTAAACTACTGAAACCAGTAAACTACCTACTGAAACCAGTAAACTACCGACTATAACCAGTAAACTACCTACTGAAACCAGTAAACTACCCACTGAAACCAGTAAACTACCGACTATAACCAGTAAACTACCTACTATAACCAGTAAACTACCTACTGGAACCAGTAAACTACCTACTATAACCAGTAAACTACCTACTGAAACCAGTAAACTACCTACTATAACCAGTAAACTACCGACTGAAACCAGTAAACTACCGACTGAAACCAGTAAACTACCTACTGAAACCAGTAAACTACCCACTGAAACCATTAAACTACTGAAACCAGTAAACTACCTACTGAAACCAGTAAACTACCCACTGAAACCAGTAAACTACCGACTATAACCAGTAAACTACCGACTATAACCAGTAAACTACCTACTATAACCAGTAAACTACCTACTGAAACCAGTAAACTACGACTATAATCAGTAAACTACCTACTGAAACCAGTAAACTACGACTATAACCAGTAAACTACCTACTGAAACCAGTAAACTACCAACTATAACCAGTAAACTACCTACTATATCCAGTAAACTAACTACTATAACCAGTAAACTACCAACTATAACCAGTAAACTACCTACTATAACCAGTAAACTACCTACTATAACCAGTAAACTACCTACTATAACCAGTAAACTACTGAAACCAATATGGAACAGACTGAAACCAGTAAACCCAGTAAAGTCATCACAATACTACTACTTTTACTTCAGTAAAGGATGTGAATACAGCTGAACCCAGTAAACCCAGTAAACCCAGTGAACCCAGTGAACCCAGTACCTCAGACCGGTCCCGTTGTAGCTGTTGGTCACGGATCCGTCGTGTCTCAAGTCCAGATCAGATCGTCTTTCTGTTCGTCCATTAAAGTCCAAAAAGACAGAATCAGCAGCAGCTCCAGGTCCAGTTCAGAGGGACAGGACCAGGTCCAGTTCAGAGGGACAGGACCAGTTCTCCAGCTGGATTAGAGACGTTTACCGGAGTAGAGAGAAACACCTGAGTGTCTCTCCGTCTCTACCTCTACCCCCCCCCCCCCCACCCCGTCAGTCTCTAATAGCGTCTCATTAGTCCTCCTCTCGTCTCTTCGGGGGATTCTCATGTTTTTCCTCTTGTGACACTTTGCTGCCTGACAACCAGCAGCTGGATCCACAAACACAAACTCCTCCGATAGACCAGGACCCAGTCTGGACTCTGTTAGACCAGTACTGAGTCTGGACTCTGTTAGACCACGACCCAGTCTGGACTCTGTTAGCCCAGGGCCGAGTCTGGACCAGGACTGAGTCTGGACCAGGACTGAGTCTGGACTCTGATAGACCAGGACCGAGTCTGGACTATGTTAGACCAAGACTGAGTCTGGACCAGCAGACAGCAGCTCCCAGGTCAGGAGACTCCTGATGAAGACGGCGGTGAAATGAAGAACGATGATAAATCAGCTGATTTGATGAATGTAAATCTGATTTCAGTAAATCTGATCTGATGAGATCTGAACCACGTTCTCAGTTTATGATCTGAATGTGTTCAGAATATGAACAAGAAATAAAAGTGGGATGAATAAAGTTTTACGAGTCCAAACTGAACTTTACAGATTTGACTTCTGATTTTCCCCCAAAATGTTCTTTCATAATATTTTATTATTTTTGGATTAATCTCACGTTTTATCTGTTTCATCTGTTCTAAATGTACCTTAAAGGGAGATTAGTCCAGTATTTAATAGTCTCATCAACATGGGAGTGGACTAATATGCTGCTTTATGTAAATGTATGTATATATTTATTATTGTAAATCAATGATCAACACAGATCAATGACAGATATTGATCCAGAAATCCTCACAGGTACTGCATTTAGCATCAAACAATATGCTCCAATCAGAGCAGGGACAACAGCTGAACTCCATCCATCCATCCTGTCATCCCGTTAGGGGTCGCGGGGGGGAGCTCTAGTTGTTGTATATTCAGGTGTTTTCTCTGCAGAGATCTGAACACTTATTCATATAAACATGTTTCCGTCTGTTGGTGTTGGTTTGTCTCCATCTTGTGGACAAATAAAGTCACTATACCTCATCACTGTCAACTTTCCGTTACCGTGGTAACAAGCTGACGCTGTAGTCAACACTTTATTTTGACTCTTCAGAGATGAAACTGAAAATAGAACTCCAGAAACAAAAAACACTAAATGTGCTGAGATCTGAATGAAGTCTGGAGGAGGAGCCGATCCACCAATCAGATACTCAGACTCAGGTCGAACATCAGAGAGCCTCGTCCTGATTGGACGAGCTCTTCTCTCCTCCTCCGTCATTGGCTGGACTGGTGCTCGACTCTCCGCCCTCCAAAGACTTCAACCTGAGGAGACAAAGACCAGATCCAGAAGGTCTGAACAGGATTTTAAAAAGTTCACATCAGAACCAGGTCCGGTCTCAGACTGACCTCTGTAGGTGTTCATCACAGAAGGAACCCAGCTGCTGCATCTCAGACTTGAAGAAACTCTGGAAGACAAAGAGGGACGCAGGAAGTCCTGGATCAGGTCTGAGATCTAAACCTGGTCTGAGACCTAATCCTGGTCTGAGATCTAAACCTGGTCTGACTCTGTTTCTTCAAGTATTACGACCGTTTCCTGTAAATGTAAACATGTTGTCTCGAGACACACTTCTGTTCTAGTACCACTTTATACTGCTTAAAGTAGTAGTACTACTAGTAGTAGTAGCAGTAGTAGTACTAGTAGTAGTAGTACTAGTAGTAGTAGCAGTAGTACTAGTAGTAGCAGTAGTAGCAGTAGTAGTGGTAGTACTAGTAGTAGTAGCAGTAGTAGCAGTAGTAGTACTAGTAGTACTAGTAGTGGTAGTAGTATTAGCAGTAGTAGTAGTACTAGTAGTAGTAGTAGTAGTAGCAGTAGTACTAGTAGTAGTATTAGTAGTACTAGTAGTAGTGGTAGTAATAGTAGTAGTACTAGTAGTAGTAGTACTAGTAGTACTACTAGTAATAATGGTACTAGTGCAGTATGTGTGTGTACCTGGATCTGTGTGTTGATGAAGTTCAGGCTGGACGAGTTCTGATTCAGTCGCTTCAGCTGATCAGAGACGCTGCTCTCAAACCGCTGCAGAGACTCCAACCTGCACAACAACAGGTGAGTTAGAGGGGAGGTACTGATGGACAGGTGTGTATAGGTACCTGTGTTGATGGACAGGTGTGTATAGGTACCTGTGTTGATGGACAGGTGTGTATAGGTACCTGTGTTGATGGACAGGTGTGTATAGGTACCTGTGTTGATGGACAGGTGTGTATAGGTACCTGTGTTGATGGACAGGTGTGTATAGGTACCTGTGTTGATGGACAGGTGTGTATAGGTACCTGTGATGATGGACAGGTGTGTATAGGTACCTGTGATGATGGACAGGTGTGTATAGGTACCTGTGATGATGGACAGCTGTCAGCAGTGAGGAGACGTGTTGACGACATTCTTTTAAAGACAGAAGAATTTCAGTTTCAACGTTCTTCCAGCAGCCCTGAAAACAATTCATATGATTAGTTTTTATTCACTGAAGTTATTGATCATGTGATCATATTAAGGTATATTAATCATATAGTAATAAGATAATCAATAACTGACAGTGAAGTGTTGTTCTAGTTGTGTTTTGAAGGTGTTGAAGGCAGCCGTGATGCCAGACGTCAGGTGGGACTCTGGCTCCATCACAGGCTCCTCCTCCTCTGGTGGCTCCGCCCCTTCAGGTAAGGACTCTGAGACCAGGTGAGCAGCAGACTTATTATTATGGAGTAGTACTAGTAGTAGTATTAGTAGTAGTACTACGTCCCAGTAGTATTCATACTGTATCCTACAACAGGAAAGTATAGGATTTGGAACGCACACCCTACCTGTCGGGGGTGAGTTATACTCCACCCCCTCTGGCTGAAGCTCCGCCCTCCTCTTCTGGGCCAGCAGGCCCTCAGTTTGGTCTGACAGGTAGCGTTCACGTCGAGAAACAAAACAGTCAGGACGAAATAAATAAGACCAACATTAGTTTAACAATAATGACTCCATAACTCAAATTGATATCTCTATAAGACAAAATTATATGTTTTTATGTCAACATTATATTTTAATTAGTGTATATACATATATAAATATAAATGGACTTGGACTTATATAGCGCTTTTCTAGTCTTCCGACCACTCAAAGCTCTTTACACTACATGTCAGCATTCACCCATTCACACACACACATTCATACACTGATGCTAAGGTGCCAACTTTGCCCATCAGGATTTAATCTAAAGACTCATTCACACCCCGCTGGCTCTGCCTCCGGGAGCAAATTGGGGTTAAGTGTCTTGCTCAAGGACACGTCGAAGGACGGGGATCGAACCACCAACCTTCCGATTAGTGGACAACCTGCTCTACCCTCTGAGCCACAGTCGCCCAATATATATAAAAATATATATATACACACATATATGTACACATATAAAATATGTGTACATATATGTATATATATACACATATATATATATACATATATGTATATATTTTGTTTAGGTCATAATTAGGACACTAAACTAACGAATTGGTTCTGATGATCCGGACTGACCTGGTTCTGGAGCAGCTCTCTTCCTGTCACCGCTGAAGACTTCCTGGAAAACAACCAGAACACAGGTGTGAAACAGGAAACAGCTGATGTCTTTAATGGACAAATAAATGAAGACGTTTACCTTCCTGATAGGAGACATGTGTCCTCCAAACTCCTCCATCTGTTCCTGAGACATCTCTAGATCCGTCCCCACCAGAACCCCTGAGAGACAGACAGGTTCAACTAGTCTCACTGTTATCATCTTTAGATCCGTCCCCACCAGAACCCCTGTTTTCACTCTTTGTGGTCATTTAGTGTCTCTTTGTGGTCGTTTTGGTGTCTCTTTGTGGTGGTTTGGTGTCTCTTTGTGGTCGTTTGGTGTCTCTTTGTGGTCGTTTGGTGTCTCTTTGTGGTCCTTTGTGGTGGTTTGGTGTCTCTTTGTGGTGGTTTGGTGTCTCTTTGTGGTCGTTTGGTGTCTCTTTGTGGTCGTTTGGTGTCTCTTTGTGGTCCTTTGTGGTCGTTTGGTGTCTCTTTGTGGTCGTTTGGTGTCTCTTTGTGGTAGTTTGGTGTCTCTTTGTGGTCCTTTGTGGTCGTTTGGTGTCTCTTTGTGGTAGTTTGGTGTCTCTTTGTGGTCGTTTGGTGTCTCTTTGTGGTCGTTTGGTGTCTCTTTGTGGTAGTTTGGTGTCTCTTTGTGGTAGTTTGGTGTCTCTTTGTGGTCCTTTGTGGTCATTTGGTGTCTCTTTGTGGTCGTTTGACTTTTTGACATGAAATGTTAACAGTCAGGTCATCCAGAGGTTCTGGTCCAGGGTCCTGGGTCTGGACCTGGTAGATGACACTGACCAGCTGACTAGCCATCACTCTGTGGCTCTGACGGGGGTGGGGGGTGTAAAGGTTGGACGTGTCTCCCGGAGACGGACTGACCTGAGTCGTAGGTCAGAGTGGAGGTTCGGATCTGATCAAACAGAAGTTCTGCTCTGCTCACCGACATCTGGAAACACAGAACCAGAACCAGAACCAGCTGTTCTATCAAAGTCCAAACAACCGGCTTCTCTTTACATCAGCTGCTGCTGTTACCTTGGCTACCGCCGAGTCGTCCTCGCTGCTCGGAGACGACAGAGGCAGAACTAGAGGACAGACAGACGGTTAGAGACGTCACCGTTACCGCTGACATGAGTAGAACAGACTCTTCATTAGAGTAGAACAGACTCACTCTTCAGCTGACTCTTATAGATTATAGAGTTGATTAGAGTAGAACAGACTCACTCTTCAGCTGACTCTTATAGATTATAGAGTTGATTAGAGTAGAACAGACTCACTCTTCAGCTGACTCTTATAGATTATAGAGTTGATTAGAGTAGAACAGACTCACTCTTCAGCTGACTCTTATAGATTATAGAGTTGATTAGAGTAGAACAGACTCACTCTTCAGCTGACTCTTATAGATTATAGAGTTGATTAGAGTAGAACAGACTCACTCTTCAGCTGACTCTTGCTCCGTGGTTTCTTCTTGCTGTAGGATCGACCTGCAGACGGAAACACCTGGACCAGAACATCTGGGTCTTTAAGACGGGACGAAGTCTTTACTTTCTGTTTATACAGGAGACGAAACAGAGACGTCAGAGAGACAGGTGGACAGACAGGTGGACAGACAGGTGGACAGACAGACAGACAGGTGGACAGACAGACAGACAGACAGACAGAAAGAGAGACAGGTGGACAGACTGGTGGACAGAGAGACAGACAGACAGGTGGACAGACAGACAGACAGGTAGACAGACAGGTGGACAGACAGACAGGTAGACAGACAGACAGACAGACAGAGAGACAGACAGGTGGACAGACTGACAGACAGACAGAGAGAGAGACAGGTGGACAGACAGACAGACAGACTGACAGAGAAACAGGTGGACAGACTGACAGGTGGACAGACAGAGAGACAGACATGTGGACAGACAGAGAGACAGACAGACAGGTGGACAGAGAGACAGACAGACAGGTGGACAGACAGAGAGACAGACAGACAGGTGGACAGACAGACAGACAGACTGACAGGTGGACAGACAGACAGACAGACAGACAGGTGGACAGACAGACAGACAGGTGGACAGGCGGACAGACAGGTGGACAGGTACCATGAAGACTCTCCCAGCAGCGTCCTCCAGCTCTCGGTGGAGTCCACAGTTGAAGTTCATCACCACCGTCTGACCTTTGCTGTTCTGATGCATGATGGGATTGATCAGTCGGACGCTGAGGACCGTCTCTGCCCCAGTGCATTCTGGGAGAATATACACAGACACACAGTTTTACTGCTGAAACACGGATCAGACGCGTCCCCCAGTAACTACTCAAACCAGATGAACGAGGACAGACCGTCCCGTCTCAGACTGTACTGATCCACGTCCTCCTTCAGCAGGTGGATGGACTCCCACAGGAAACCCTGAGAGACAGCGAGAGACACGTGAGACATCCATACAACACAGAAGTTATCTAATGACACATTGCATTAGTACTACCATTAGTACTACTATTAGTACTACCATTAGTACTAACAATAGTACCACATGAAACCTACCTGAGGCTCATTGATGAAGAAGCTCACACATCCTGATCCTTCGTTAAAATCAATCCAGAACTCGTCCAGATTGTCGTCTTTTGGTGGAAACAGCTGGAGGACAAGAAGACATGACGAAGACAAGACGTTAAAGGGTTAAATGTTTATACTTTAAGGGGTTAAGTGTTTTTACTTTAAGGGGTTAAGTGTTTTTACTTTAAGGGTTAAATGTTTATACTTTAAGGGGTTAAGTGTTTTTACTTTAAGGGGTTAAGTGTTTTTACTTTAAGGGGTTAAGTGTTTATACTTTAAGGGGTTAAGTGTTAAATGTTTATACTTTAAGGGTTAAGTGTTTTTACTTTAAGGGGTTAAGTGTTTTTACTTTAAGGGGTTAAGTGTTTTTACTTTAAGGGGTTAAGTGTTAAATGTTTATACTTTAAGGGTTAAGTGTTTTTACTTTAAGGGGTTAGTGTTTTTACTTTAAGGGGTTAAGTGTTTTTACTTTAAGGGGTTAAATGTTTATACTTTAAGGGGTTAAGTGTTTTTACTTTAAGGGGTTAAGTGTTTTTACTTTAAGGGGTTAAGTGTTTTTACTTTAAGGGGTTAAGTGTTTATACTTTAAGGGTTAAATGTTTATACTTTAAGGGGTTAAGTGTTTATACTTTAAGGGTTAAGTGTTTATACTTTAAGGGGTTAAGTGTTTATACTTTAAGGGTTAAATGTTTTTACTTTAAGGGATTAAGTGTTTTTACTTTAAGGGGTTAAGTGTTTTTACTTTAAGGGGTTAAATGTTTATACTTTAAGGGGTTAAGTGTTTTTACCTCGGTGGAGTCGAGGAACGCTCTGCTGCAGGCGAAGGTGTAAACCCTGACAGACACAACGAAGGGAAGAATCACCCACATGAGGAGTTTTCTGATTGGTTAGTTTAATAACGAGTCATCACCTCCGCTGGTCGCCATGGTGACCATTAACGAAGTTCAGGAAACGACGGCAGTCCTGGAGACAGAGAGAGAGAGAGACAGGTTAGAGAGAGAGAGAGACAGGTTAGACAGACACAGAGAGAGAGAGACAGGTTAGAGAGAGAGAGAGACAGGTTAGACAGACACAGAGAGAGAGAGACAGGTTATAGAGAGAGAGAGAGACAGGTTAGACAGACACAGAGAGAGAGAGAGACAGGTTAGAGAGAGAGAGAGAGACACAGGTGAGACAGAGACAGGTTAGAGAGAGAGAGACAGGTTAGACAGACACAGAGAAAGAGAGGCAGGTTAGAGAGAGACAGATTAGAGACAGACAGACAGATTAGAGAGAGACAGGTTAGAGAGACAGGTTACAGAGATAGAGAAACAGATTAGAGACAGACAGACAGGTTAGACAGACACAGAGAGAGAGAGACAGGTTAGAGAGAGAGAGTGACAGAGAGACAGATTAGAGAGACAGGTTAGACAGACACAGAGAGAGACAGGTTAGAGAGAGAGAGACAGATTAGAGAGAGACAGGTTAGAGAGAGAGAGAGACACACAGGTTAGAGAGAGAGAGAGAGAGACAGATTAGAGAGACAGGTTAGACAGACACAGAGAGAGACAGGTTAGAGAGAGAGAGAGAGAGAGACAGATTAGAGAGAGACAGGTTAGAGAGAGAGAGCGAGACAGGTTAGAGAGAGAGAGACAGGTTAGAGAGAGAGAGAGACAGGTTAGAGAGAGAGCGAGACAGGTTAGAGAGAGAGAGACAGGTTAGAGAGAGAGCGAGACAGGTTAGAGAGAGAGACAGGTTAGAGAGAGAGCGAGACAGGTTAGAGAGAGAGAGAGAGAGAGAGAGACAGGTTAGAGAGAGAGAGACAGGTTAGAGAGAGAGCGAGACAGGTTAGAGAGAAAGAGACAGGTTAGAGAGAGAGCGAGACAGGTTAGAGAGAGAGAGACAGGTTAGAGAGAGAGAGAGAGAGAGAGAGAGAGAGAGACAGATTAGAGAGAGACAGGTCAATCACTCACCACCTCAAAGTCTTCGTCTCTGATGTCACAGAAGGCGCTGCTGATGTCACGGCTAGAGAACCACTGATTGGCTCTCAGCTCTCGTTCCTTCCTGGGAGTCAGACGACACAGAGCCTCTGATAGGCTGACCTGCAGCTCGTAGTCTGAACCAGCCAATGAGAACACAGATGTTGTACCTGCATCACCCCCTACCTGCATCATCCTCAACCTGCATCTTCCCCTACCTGCATCGCCCCCTATCTGCATCATCCCCAACCTGCATAACCTCCTACCTGCATCATCCCCAACCTGCATAACCTCCTACCTGCACGTCCCCTATCTGCATCATCCCCAACCTGCATAACCTCCTACCTGCACGTCCCCTATCTGCATCATCCCCAACCTGCATAACCTCCTACCTGCACGTCCCCTATCTGCATCATCCCCAACCTGCATCATCCCCTACCTGCATAACCTCCTACCTGCATCATCCCCAACCTGCATCATCCCCTACCTGCATAACCTCCTACCTGCATCATCCCGTACCTGCATCGTCCCCTACCTGCATCGTCCCCTACGTGCATCGTCCCCTACCTGCATCGCCCCTACCTGCATCATCCCCTACCTGCATCATCCCCTACCTGCATAACCTCCTACCTGCATCATCCCCAACCTGCATCATCCCCTACCTGCATAACCTCCTACCTGCATCATCCCGTACCTGCATCGTCCCCTACCTGCATCGTCCCCTACGTGCATCTTCCCCTACCTGCATCGTCCCGTACCTGCACGTCCCCTACCTGCATCGTCCCCTACGTGCATCTTCCCCTACCTGCATCGCCCCCTACCTGCATCATCCCCAACCTGCATCATCCCGTACCTGCATCGTCCCCTACCTGCATCATCCCCTACCTGCATCATCCCGTACCTGCATCGTCCCCTACCTGCATCATCCCGTACCTGCATCGTCCCCTACCTGCATCGTCCCGTACCTGCATCGTCCCCTACCTGCATCGTCCCCTACCTGCATCGTCCCCTACCTGCACGTCCCCTACCTGCATCGTCCCCTACGTGCATCTTCCCCTACCTGCATCGCCCCTACCTGCATCATCCTCAACCTGCATCATCCCGTACCTGCACGTCCCCTACCTGCATCATCCCCAACCTGCATCATCCCATACCTGCATCGTCCCCTACCTGCATCGTCCCCTACCTGCATCATCCTGTACCTGCATCGTCCCCTACCTGCATCATCCCGTACCTGCACGTCCCCTACCTGCATCGTCCCCTACCTGCATCATCCCCAACCTGCATCATCCCGTACCTGCATAGTCCCCTACCTGCATCGTCCCCTACCTGCATCTTCCCCTACCTGCATCATCCCGTACCTGCATAGTCCCCTACCTGCATCGTCCCCTACCTGCATCTTCCCCTACCTGCATCATCCCCTACCTGCATCTTCCCCTACCTGCATCTTCCCCTACCTGCATCACCCCCTACCTGCATCGTCCCCTACGTGCATCTTCCCCTACCTGCATCGCCCCTACCTGCATCATCCTCAACCTGCATCATCCCGTACCTGCACGTCCCCTACCTGCATCATCCCCAACCTGCATCATCCCATACCTGCATCGTCCCCTACCTGCATCGTCCCCTACCTGCATCATCCTGTACCTGCATCGTCCCCTACCTGCATCATCCCGTACCTGCACGTCCCCTACCTGCATCGTCCCCTACCTGCATCATCCCCAACCTGCATCATCCCGTACCTGCATAGTCCCCTACCTGCATCGTCCCCTACCTGCATCTTCCCCTACCTGCATCATCCCGTACCTGCATAGTCCCCTACCTGCATCGTCCCCTACCTGCATCTTCCCCTACCTGCATCATCCCCTACCTGCATCTTCCCCTACCTGCATCTTCCCCTACCTGCATCACCCCCTACCTGCATCGTCCCCTACCTGCATCGTCCCCAACCTGCATCGTCCCCAACCTGCATCGTCCCGTACCTGCATAGTCCCCTACCTGCACGTCCCCTACCTGCATCGTCCCCTACGTGCATCTTCCCCTACCTGCATTGCCCCCTACCTGCATCATCCCCAACCTGCATCATCCCGTACCTGCATCGTCCCCTACCTGCATCGTCCCCTACCTGCATCATCCCGTACCTGCATCGTCCCCTACCTGCATCATCCCGTACCTGCATCGTCCCCTACCTGCATCGTCCCGTACCTGCATCGTCCCCTACCTGCATCGTCCCCTACCTGCACGTCCCCTACCTGCATCGCCCCTACCTGCATCATCCCCAACCTGCATCATCCCGTACCTGCACGTCCCCTACCTGCATCGTCCCCTACGTGCATCTTCCCCTACCTGCATCGCCCCCTACCTGCATCATCCCCAACCTGCATCATCCCGTACCTGCATAGTCCTCTACCTGCATCGTCCCCTACGTGCATCATCCCGTACCTGCATCGTCCCCTACCTGCATCATCCCGTACCTGCATCGTCCCCTACCTGCATCATCCCGTACCTGCATCGTCCCCTACCTGCATCGTCCCCTACCTGCATCATCCCGTACCTGCATCATCCCGTACCTGCGTCGTCCCCTACCTGCATCGTCCCGTACCTGCACGTCCCCTACCTGCATCGTCCCCTACCTGCATCATCCTCAACCTGCATCATCCCGTACCTGCATTGTCCCCTACCTGCATCTTCCCCTACCTGCATCTTCCCCTACCTGCATCACCCCCTACCTGCATCGTCCCCTACCTGCATCGTCCCCAACCTGCATCATCCCCAACCTGCATCATCCCGTACCTGCATAGTCCCCTACCTGCATAGTCCCCTACCTGCATCGTCCCCAACCTGCATCTTCCCCTACCTGCATCGTCCCCAACCTGCATCATCCCCTACCTGCATCGTCCCCTACCTGCATCGTCCCCAACCTGCATCGTCCCCTACCTGCATCTTCCCCTACCTGCATCTTCCCCTACCTGCATCTTCCCCTACCTGCATCGTCCCCTACCTGCATCGTCCCCAACCTGCATCATCCCCTACCTGCATCTTCCCCTACTTACACCTAAAAACTCACCTCCGACTGTCAGAACTGCTGCTGCCACCTGAGATCTGTCAGATAGACAGGTAGAGAGACAGGTAGAGAGACAGGTAAATATGTTTCTAACTGACATTACAACATACTGAAGCTGGGTGTGTCTTACAGTAACAGGGTCTGGTTCTGGTCGATCTGGATCAGTCTCTTCTGGTCCCGGCTCAGAGACTCCAGGATGCTGTTGAAGGTTCTGACGGCCTGAAACAAGAAAAACACTTTCAACTCCAACAACACAAACGTTCCAGATACCAGACCAGCACAGACCAGTGCAGACCATTACAGACCAGTAAAGACCAGTACAGACCATTACAGACCAGTGCAGACCAGTAAAGACCAGCACAGATCAGTACAGACCAGTAAAGACCAGTACAGACCAGCGCAGACCATTACAGACCAGTGCAGACCAGTACAGACCAGCACAGACCAGTACAGACCAGCAGAGACCAATACAGACCAGCACAGACCAGCGCAGACCAGTACAGACCAGCAGAGACCAGTACAGACCAGCAGAGACCAGTACAGACCAGCAGAGACCAGTACAGACCAGTACAGATCAGCACAGACCAGTACAGACCAGCAGAGACCAGTACAGACCAGCAGAGACCAGTGCAGACCAGTACAGACCAGCAGAGACCAGTACAGAACAGTATGAATGAATTCCGGTCTGGTTTCCGTGGTTACCTCAAGTCTCAGTGGAAAGTAGATTTCTGGTTCCAGAACGACCCGACCCAACTGAAGAAGAACCACAGACAGCTGACTGACTGAGAGACAGACAGGTAGAGAGACAGACCGGTGGGTGGATAGACAGACAGGTGGAGAGACAGACAGGTGGAGAGACAGACAGGTAGAGAGACAGACCGGTGGGTGGAGAGACAGACAGGTGGAGAGACAGACGGGTGGAGAGACAGACAGGTGGAGAGACAGACGGGTGGAGAGACAGACAGGTGGAGAGACAGACGGGTGGAGAGACAAACGGGTAGGTAGAAAGACAGACGGGTGGAGAGACAGACAGGTGGAGAGACAGACGGGTAGGTGGAGCGACAGACGGGTAAAGAGATAGACGGGTGGAGAGTCAGACAGGTAGAGAGACAGATGGGTGGAGAGTCAGACAGGTAGAGAGACAGACGGGTGGAGAGACAGACAGGTAGAGAGACAGACGGGTAGGTAGAGAGACAGACACGTAGACAGACAGGTAGAGCGACAGACAGGTAGAGAGACAGACAGGTAGGTAGAGAGACAGACAGGTGGAGAGACAGACAGGTAGAGAGACAGACAGGTAGAGAGACAGACGGGTGGAGAGACAGACAGGTAGAGAGACAGACAGGTAGAGAGACAGACGGGTAGGTAGAGAGACAGACAGGTAGACAGACAGACAGGTAGAGCGACAGACAGGTAGAGAGACAGACAGGTAGAGAGACAGACAGGTAGAGAGACAGACAGGTAGAGAGACAGACAGGTAGAGAGACAGACAGGTCAGTCCAACATGTGACACAAAGTGAATAAAATCTGAAGTTCAAAGATACAAAATGAAAAAACAAACCTGGAAGAGCAGCTCGACCCAGCAGCTGAGAGAGAGACAGGCAGACAGACAGACAGAGAGAGAGAGAGAGGTAGAGAGACAGGCAGACAGACAGGCAGAGAGAGAGAGAGAGAGACAGGCAGAGAGAGAGAGACAGGCAGACAGACAGGCAGAGAGAGAGAGAGACAGGCAGAGAGAGAGAGACAGGCAGAGAGAGAGAGACAGGCAGAGAGAGAGGTAGAGAGAGACAGACAGACAGAGAGACAGGCAGAGAGAGAGAGACAGGCAGAGAGACAGGCAGAGAGAGAGAGACAGGCAGAGAGAGAGAGGTAGAGAGAGACAGACAGACAGAGAGACAGGCAGAGAGAGAGAGACAGGCAGAGAGACAGGCAGAGAGAGAGAGACAGACAGAGAGACAGACAGATTTTAGGAACCAGACTGAGTAAAACTATGTTTCAGGAGGTGAAGTGGTTTTATTAGTCCCAGTAACGGAGGCTGGTCCTCTACAGACCAGGTTCTGGATCCAGTAACGGAGGCTGGTCCTCTACAGACCAGGTTCTGGATCCAGTAACGGAGGCTGGTCCCCTACAGACCAGGTTCTGGATCCAGTAACGGAGGCTGGTCCCCTACAGACCAGGTTCTGGATCCAGTAACGGAGGCTGGTCCTCTACAGACCAGGTTCTGGATCCAGTAACGGAGGGTGGTCCTCTACAGACCAGGTTCTGGATCCTCTACAGACCAGGTTCTGGATCCTCTACAGACCAGGTTCTGGATCACCATATTTCTACCAGACAGGAACATGTGAATGAAACAGTGTTGGACTTCATTTCCCAACATGCACCTCACCTGGAAGTAGTTATAGAACTCATCAGTGAGGCTCAGCAGGGCGGAGCTCTTCTGGAGGTCTGAGGTCAGCAGGTCGTAGACGGCTTTGAACCACAACACCACCTGATCAACAACACGTTAATCACCAATAATCAATCACCAATCATCAATCACCAATAATCAATCACCAATCATCAATCATCAATCATCAATAATCAATCACCAATAATCAATCACCAATAATCAATCATCAATAATCAATCACCAATAATCAATAATCCAGGAACAGATTATTTTATTAAATATTCATTTATAGAATATCATTAAATTAGGTTAATTTGATTACATTAGTTAATTCTATCTGATTACTACTTTTAAATTACTTCAACTCCATAGAGTACTCAGATTACTTTCATAGATTACTGATTAACAGAGTACTCAGATTACTTTCTCAGATTACTGATTAACAGAGTAGTCAGATTACTTTCTCAGATTACTGATTAACAGAGTAGTCAGATTACTTTAGCCGTCAGTCCGTGGCTGATGAGCGTCTGCAGGTCGTCTGTGTTCTCTGACAGAATCTCTAAAGACTTCATCACGACCAGAACTCTGCTGAACCTGGAACCATGAAGTTCCTGAAACCAACAAACCGACAACAAACTGTTCAGGACCGGTTCTCCGGTTCTCCGTTGGTGGATCAACAACTTCAGATTAGAACGTTGGTGGTTCAACACGAGTCTGGATGTGTTCGAACTCAGTCTGGAGCTGACCCCGCCGTCCCGTTACCTCGGAGACCCCCCCGTCCCGTTACCTTGGAGACCAGCTGGTCCAGCCTGGTGAGGGTGATGCTGGTCAATCCTTCATCATGGAGCACAGAGACCAGATGTAACGAGTCTCCACGAAGCAGACAGTCCTCCATCCTCACCTCCATCTGGCACATTAACATTAATATCAATATTCATCTCTTCCTTCAACAAACTGAACTTCATTTCTGAGCCATTTATAAATATATTAAAATACATTATTATTATTACCATCATCACCATCACCATCATCATCACCATTATCACCACCATCACCATTATCACCACCATCACCATCACCACCATCACCATTATCACCATCACCACCATCACCATCACCATTATCACCACCATCACCATCATCACCATCATCACCATCACCACCATCACCATTATCACCACCATCACCATCATCACCACCATCACCATCACCATTATCACCACCATCATCACCACCATCACCATCACCACCATCACCATTATCACCACCATCACCATCATCACCATCACCATTATCACCACCATCACCACCATTATCACCACCATCACCATTATCACCACCATCACCATCACCACCATCACCATTATCACCATCACCACCACCATCACCATCACCATTATCACCACCATCACCATCATCACCATCATCACCATCACCATCACCACCATCACCATCACCACCATCACCATCATCACCATCATCACCATCACCATCATCACCATCACCATCACCATCATCATTTTAATGCAGATTAAACAGCAGCAGGAGTTTTATTTTGGTGAGCCACTTCCTGCAGCCTGCCAGTGGGGGGGGCTGCAGGCCTCACTGTGACAGACAGGGGGTGGACAAAATAACAGAAACATCTGCAAGTTCCAACATCAACATGTTGTTAATATATAATATATTGTTAAGGTGAGCCGGTTTATTCTACTTTAGTTTATAGTAGTATATAGTAGTTTATAGTAGTATATAGTAGTATGTAGTAGTTTATAGTAGTATATAATAGTATATAGTAGTATGTAGTAGTTTACAGTAGCATATAGTAGTATATAAACAAGTACACTGCTTTTAAACTTTAATAGTACTGTTTATGTACTACTCACAGATATACTTCAACTTGGCTGATACAAGTCTGAGTACATGGTTTATACTTTAACTTCATCTTTTCATCAAGATACACAAGAAAAGTATAATAAGGTAGTATATAGTATAAAACTAGTAAACTAGTAGTTTACTGAGTGTACTTTAAAGAGTACTTTCATAAAGTATAAAGTGGAAGACAAGTATAAAACTAGTAAACTATCAGTACAATACTTAAGCTTAAAGTACACTTAAAGTACACTTAAAGTACACTTAAGGTACACTTAAGGTACACTTTTATATAGTAAAACTGGGCCTATTTAGTCCCTAGAAGTATTAAAGTGGCACACTTTCAAGTATACTGCTAGAACATTGATATTAGTATACTTAATAATCATAACAATAATCAATAATCAATAATCGGTTATTTACCATCGTGTCCTCTCAGCTTGTCGGGGCCGCTCACAGTCGCGCGCACAGCTGCTGCTAATTAACTCATCAGACACGAGGCCACGCACACTTGCGCGCACAGAGAGGAAGTAGTTCCAGCAGCAGCGTGGAGGGATCTCACCAATATCAATACCAATATCAATCTCACATGTCATCAATCAATGAAGAGGAACCAGATTAAAGATGAATCATGACGTCAGTCAGAGATCATCAATATACATGTATATAAATATTTAACCTCATGTAACTAACCAATGAATACAACTATACTATAATATAACAGTATATATATATTTAAATATGTATATTTATATATCTATATATAAATATATAGATAAATAGATATAATATATGATAGATATGTATATATAGTATATGATAGATATGTATATATATAGATATAGAATATGATAGATATGTATGATGCTGTTAAAGGTAATCTTCTAATCTTCTTTAATTGAAGCAGTAAAAGTCTCATTGAGGAAACATTAATAAACACAAACTATACAGATACACATCATATAGATCTATAATAATATATCATCATATAGATCTATATAATATATCATCATATAGATCTATATAATAATATATCATCATATAGATAGATATAATAACTGTCCCAGTGTCAAGCAGGAGTATTGGTGGTCCTGCTGGACCTGCTGGACCTGCTGGTCCTGCTGGACCTGCTGGTCCTGGTGGTTCTGGTGGTCCTGCTGGTCCTGCTGTTGCAGTCACCAGATGATGGTTCTGTTGCAGTCACCAGATAATGGTTCTGTTGCAGTCACCAGATGATGGTTCTGTTGCAGTCACCAGATAATGGTTCTGTTGCAGTAATCAGATGATGGTTCTGTTGCAGTCACCAGATGATGGTTCTGTTGCAGTCACCAGATGATGGTTCTGTTGCAGTCACCAGATAATGGTTCTGTTGCAGTAATCAGATGATGGTTCTGTTGCAGTCACCAGATGATGGTTCTGTTGCATCAGGTTCAGTCCTGGAAGGTTCAATACTCTTTATTCTATTTATTCTTTTATCTCCTCTTGTTCTTATTCTTCTATTTATTGGTTTTATTGCCAATATTTTTAATCTTGTACTTACAACACGCTATGCTGATTGTGATATATCTATCTATCTATCTATTCTATCTATAGATATAGACGGAGAGAGAGAGAGGTAGTATCTGTCCTCTTCTCGTCCTTTAATTGATGACTAATGAGTTTGTTTGTTTTAGGAGAAACACTGAAGTGTTGACACAACACACACACACACACACACACGCACACACACACGCACACACACACACACACACACACACACACACACACACACACACACACACACACACTCACACACACACACACACACACACAAACACACACCTGTTCTCTGAATCAGCAGCTTTAAAACCTGAAACATTAAAACCAAAAAATCATCTGAAACATCAACACGAGAAATATTCCATCAGTCATCCACACAGTTACTCTTTATTATTATTATTATTATTATTATTATATATTATTATAATATAATTATTATTAATAATATAATTATTATATATTATAATATTATATTATATTATATTATATATTATTATTATATTATATTATTAATAATAATAATAATAATAATAATAATAATATATATCTATATATATGTAAATACCCCCCCCCCCCTCCCCCATTCTCCCCCCGCCTCCTCCCCCTGTGTGTCTGCAGCTCTCTCTGTTCTTCTGTTTGTTTCACTTCGTACCTGAGACTCACCGGAGCTGCACGAGGAGCCGCGAGGACTCAACTCTGATTACTACAACTAGAACTATAGTACTACTACTGACAACTATAGTACTACCAGAACTACTAGAACTCTAGTATATAGCTCTAGTATATAGCTCTAGTATAGAACTCTAGTATAGAACTCTAGTATAGAACTGTAGTTCTACATCTCTAACTGGGCCTGTAACTATTAGAACTATAGAAGTCTGTCTGAACTGAACCTGGACGATCCGGATCAGGACAGAGACCAGTAGGACCAGAACAGGGACCAGGACAGGGACCAGGACCCGGACAGGAGGATGTCCCGGTTGGAGGAGCGCGAGGAGGACTGTGTGTGTTCTGTCGGGATGAAATTCACCTGGGACATCAACGACCCCAAACTGCCTCAGGTAAGAGAACGGATCAATAACGGATCAATAACGGATCAATAACGGATCGATAACGGATTAATAACTGATCGATAACGGATCGATGGAGGCAGGGCTACTGGACTAGTATTTTGTCCCGGACCGGTCCATCCCCGGTTTTCTGAGTAAACCAGGTTCAGGTGAAGACTCTCTCAGACTCTCCAGCTGGAGACTCAGTAACATCAGGAGGATTAAAACATTACACATAAACATTAAACATTAAACATTAAACATTACACATAAACATTAAACATTAAACATTAAACATAAACATTAAACATTACACATAAACATTAAACATTACACATAAACATTAAACATTAAACATTAAACATAAACATTAAACATTACACATAACATTAAACATTAAACATTAAACATTACACATAAACATTAAACATTAAACATTACACATAAACATTAAACATTAAACATTAAACATTAAACATTACACATAAACATTAAACATTACACATAAACATTAAACATTACACATAAACATTAAACAATAAACATTAAACATTAAACATTAAACATTACACATAAACATTAAACATTAAACATTAAACATAAACATTAAACATTACACATAAACATTAAACATTACACATAAACATTAAACATTAAACATTAAACATTAAACATTACACATAAACATTAAACATTAAACATTACACATAAACATTAAACATTAAACATTAAACATTAAACATAAACATTAAACATTAAACATTACACATAAACATTAAACATTACACATAAACATTAAACATTAAACATTAAACATTACACATTAACATTAAACATTAAACATTAAACATTAAACATTACACATAAACATTACACATAACATTAACATTACATAAACATTAAACATTAAACATTACACATAAACATTAAACATTAAACATTACACATAAACATTAAACATTAAACATTAAACATTACACATAAACATTAAACATTAAACATTACACATAAACATTAAACATTAAACATTAAACATTACACATAAACATTAAACATTAAACATTAAACATTACACATAAACATTAAACATTAAACATTAAACATTACACATAAACATTAAACATTAAACATTAAACATTACACATTAAACATTACACATTAACATTAAACATTACACATTAACATTAACATTAAACATTAAACATTAAACATTACACATTAACATTAAACATTAAACATTACACATTAACATTAAACATTAAACATTAAACATTACACATTAACATTAAACATTAAACATTAAACATTACACATTAACATTAAACATTAAACATTACACATTACACATTAACATTAAACATTAAACATTAAACATGACACATAAACATTAAACATTAAACATTACACATAAACATTAAACATTACACATTAACATTAAACATTAAACATTAAACATTACACATAAACATTAAATATTAAACATTACACATTACACATAAACATTAAACATTAAACATTACACATTAACATTAAACATTAAACATTAAACATTACACATCACACATTAACATTAAACATTAAACATTACACATAAACATTAGACATTAAACATTACACATAAACATTAAACATTACACATAAACATTAAACATTAAACATTACACATAAACATTAAACATTAAACATTACACATTAACATTAAACATTAAACATTACACATAAACATTAACATTAAACATTACACATTACACATTACACATAAACATTAACATTAAACATTACACATTAACATTAAACATTAAACATTACACATAAACATTACACATTAACATTAAACATTAAACATTGCACATTACACATAAACATTAACATTAAACATTAAACATTACACATAAACATTAAACATTAAACATAAACATTACACATTAAACATTAAACATTAAACATTACACATAAACATTAAACATTAAACATTACACATAAACATTAAACATTACACATAAACATTAAACATTAAACATTACACATAAACATTAAACATTAAACATTAAACATTACACATTAAACATAAACATTACACATTAACATTAAACATTAACATTAAACATTAAACATTAAACATTACACATAAACATTACACATTAACATTAAACATTAACATTAAACATTAAACATTACACATAAACATTAAACATTAGACATTACACATAAACATTAAACATTAAACATTACACATAAACATTACACATTAACATTAAACATTAACATTAAACATTAAACATTACACATAAACATTAAACATTACACATAAACATTAAACATTACACATAAACATTAAACATTAAACATTCCACATTAAACATTACACATAAACATTAAACATTAAACATTACACATTAAACATTAAACATTACACATTAAACATTAAACATTACACATTAAACATTACACATAAACATTAAACATTACACATTAAACATTACACATTAAAGGTAGTAGTTTCTTCTGGAGACTTTAAAACAGTGAAATAACAGAATAATGATCAGTTGACTGCAGCACGTTGATGTTAAACTGAATCATTCACCTCTCTGGTATCAACTACACATGTGAATATCATATTTATATATATGTATATATATATATACATATATGTATATATATACATATATGTATATATATATACGTATATAATATCAATACATGCATAATCTAATATTCATCAGTTATTATTCATTCATTAGCCTTCTGTTCGATTTTTAGGATTATACAGATTACATAGGTTATATAGATTATATAGATTATACAGGTTATATATAGATTATATAGGTTATATATTATACAGGTTATATATAGATTATATAGGTTATATAGGTTATATATATTATACAGGTTATATATAGATTATATATATTGTTCCTGCTGTACAGAGAAACTAACAGGTTAAAATAAGTACATTTGATATGAATCTGGATAGTGAGCCAGAAGAGAGGATACCAGAGGTTAGTCTGCTGCTCAGACCCGTCTGATACTGGAGACCAGTAGAGACCAGTAGAGACCAGTAGAGTTCAGTAGAGACCGGTAGAGTCCGGTAGAGTCTAGTAGAGTCCAGTCTGATACTGAGATACTGGAGGATGAAACTATGAGTGATTCATGGTGGTTAATTCACTACGGGAACCCGGGAACCCCGCTCTGCTCATCTCTCATCACATGTTGAGCCAGGCAGCCCAGAACCAGAACCAGGCCCATAACCAGAACCAGAACCTCTACACTCCCTCATCCCTCTCCTCCTCACTGTACGTCACAGAGCGACTGAGTCCGGTAGAGTCCGGTAGAGTCCAGTAGAGTCCGGTAGAGTCCAGTAGAGTCCGGTAGAGTCCGGTAGAGTCCAGTAGAGTCCAGTAGAGATCAGTGAACTCGGTGTGAGATAAGGAAAGGAAAGGAAAAGGCGGTTTATCTGTTTTATGGCCCATTAAAGACCTCCGTCGGTCCAGAAGGCCGTCGGTCCACCGGGAGAACAGCCGGTATCCAGAGGACCAGTCCAGTCCTGATCACTGATCGATGGAGACGATCAGAGGATCGATCAGTTCTCTGATTCCTTTAATATACATTTATTGATTTATTTATGATTCTCTTCATAGAAAATAATTTAAAATCATAAAAATTAACATTTAATATTTACAACTGACTGACTTTATTATTATTATTATTATTATTATTATTATTATTATTATTATTATTATTATTATCATGATCTAAAGCATTTATGTAATGAATGAGTCAGTAAAACGTTAAATCGGCTGAGAGTTGAACGGAGTCTGGTTGGAGGTTATAATCCACATATATATATATATATACATATATAATCCAGCGTTTCTCTGGAGACATTCAGAGGTTTAATGACATGAAAACGAGTTTATTAATAATAATAATAATAATAATCTGTATTATTAAAACATGCCGATAATATAACTGAACAGATCGATGAATAAATCAACTGAAACATTTTGTGATTTTCTTCAACAGTTAAATGAATAAATCAGATGTTTGTCTGGTTGGAGGTTTTAATCTTTAATCTTTAATCTCAGCTGGAATCTGCAGGAATTAAATCATTATTATATCAAACCTGAAACATATTTAACATTAAATAAACATCATGAGGAGACATGTTTAATATCTGTACTCAGCTGATCAATAATCAATCTGATCAAATATAAAGTATCATATATATATACATATATATATACACACACACATATATATGTATATATATATAATAAAAATAAAAATATCCTCAGAGCTGACAGTGAGAGCAACATTTGATCTTATATTATTATTATTATTATTATTATTATTATTATTATTATGATTTGATCTTGACATTCAGAAACAGTAAATAAATAAATGAATAAACTGTATTAGTTCTAGTTCTTAAATCCTCTAAATCTTGTAGTTTGTTTGGAGGCTGAAGTGGTTCTGCTGGAGGATTATTGATCACCTGATTACTGATATAATTATTAAACACCTCTCCTCATTATGTTGATAAAAAAACACATTTAATGTTAAATATGATTTATAAAGAATAATGATTTTAAGGAGACAGACTTTGTTATAATCATGATTGAATTGCTCCAGAACTCGACGTAGGAGCTCAGAGCTGAGGAGCCATGGATTAAACCAGACTCTATAATCTATATCAGATATACCAGACTCTATAATCTATATCAGATATACCAGACTCTGTAATCTATATCACATATACCAGACTCTATAATCTATATCAGCTATACCAGACTCTATAATCTATATCAGATATACCAGACTCTATAATCTATATCAGATATACCAGACTCTATAATCTATATCACATATACCAGACTCTATAATCTATATCACATATACCAGACTCTATAATCTATATCAGATATACCAGACTCTATAATCTAGATCAGCTATACCAGACTCTATAATCTATATCAGATATACCAGACTCTATAATCTATATCACATATACCAGACTCTGTAATCTATATCACATATACCAGACTCTATAATCTATATCAGCTATACCAGACTCTATAATCTATATCAGATATACCAGACTCTATAATCTATATCACATATACCAGACTCTATAATCTATATCACATATACCAGACTCTATAATCTATATCAGATATACCAGACTCTATAATCTAGATCAGCTATACCAGACTCTATAATCTATATCAGATATACCAGACTCTATAATCTATATCACATATACCAGACTCTATAATCTATATCACATATACCAGACTCTATAATCTATATCAGATATACCAGACTCTATAATCTATATCAGATATACCAGACTCTATAATCTATATCAGCTATACCAGACTCTATAATCTATATCACATATACCAGACTCTATAATCTATATCAGATATACCAGACTCTATAATCTATATCAGATATACCAGACTCTATAATCTATATCACATATACCAGACTCTATAATCTATATCAGATATACCAGACTCTATAATCTATATCAGCTATACCAGACTCTATAATCTATATCAGATATACCAGACTCTATAATCTATATCACATATACCAGACTCTATAATCTATATCAGATATACCAGACTCTATAATCTAGATCAGCTATACCAGACTCTATAATCTATATCAGATATACCAGACTCTATAATCTATATCAGATATACCAGACTCTATAATCTATATCACATATACCAGACTCTATAATCTATATCAGATATACCAGACTCTATAATCTATATCAGATATACCAGACTCTATAATCTATATCAGATATACCAGACTCTATAATCTATATCAGATATACCAGACTCTATAATCTATATCACATATATCACAGATACCAGACTCTATAATCTATATCAGATATATCACAGATACCAGACTCTGGAGAACATCTGAGTATTTCAGACGATCTCAAACATCTGATTTATTCATTAGGCTGTTCAGATGTACTTCCTCTAAATATCATTTTGTATTTTGAATCTGGACTCTTAATATCATGTTTCTAGAATCTGTAACAAACTGAATCTCTTGAAAATATTAACAATCAACAAAATACATTAAGAGAAGATATTATATAAATATGTTATTATTTCTGTACATTATTATTATTATTATTATTACTATGATCTATAATTTATTTATGTTAGATAATAAATTTATTTTATTTCAAGTCAGTTCAACAGAATCCAGCTGCTGATATTTTCCTCTAAAACACATTTAATGTTCAATCTGTTTTCAGGTTTGTGATAATAATGATTATAATTAACGATATATAGACGATGAATTACAACTCCAACCAGACGAACATCTCATTTATTCATTCAACTGTTCACTCAGATACCTTCTGTACATGTTTAAACATCATTTATTAACTTTCTGACTGTTTCCTCTCACAGACATATCACACGTATGAGATATTAATATATATGTATATTGATATATTATATATATTAATATACATATTATATTAATATAATATATATATATTATATTAATATGTATATATATAATATGTGTAGATTAAGAGATTTAATGATCGGTTTGTTCTTGCAGCAGATTCAATTATTTATACAGTTTTAGTTAAATATATATTTATATTCTGAAAACTATCAGCTGATGGTTGAAATCAATCAATCAATCAGTCAATCAATCAATCAATCAATCAATTAATTAATCAATCAATCAGTGAATGAATGAGGACATGACGCCGTCTGAACCTATAAAAACCTTTGAACTGTTAGAAAGCTGAAGAAGAGGAACAGAGGAGGGACCCTTTATCAGGACGGACAGACAGGAAGTATACGTCGTGGGTACGGAGGAACGACATCCTGAAAATACAACATACACAAGAATTAATACAAATAACGTGAACGGATACGAAGAGACGGATCCAGAGCAACACGACCTCCTCTCCACGCCAGATAGATATAGCCAGAGCAACACGACCTCCGCAACACAATCTCCTCTCCACGCCAGATAGATAGAGACAGAGCAACACAATCTCCTCTCCACGCCAGATAGATAGAGCCAGAGCAACACAACCTCCTCTCCACGCCAGATAGATAGAGACAGAGCAACACAATCTCCTCTCCACGCCAGATAGATATAGCCAGAGCAACACGACCTCCTCTCCACGCCAGATAGATATAGCTAGAGCAACACAATCTCCTCTCCACGCCAGATAGATATAGCCAGAGCAACACAATCTCCTCTCCACGCCAGATAGATATAGCCAGAGCAACACAACCTCCTCTCCACGCCAGATAGATAGAGACAGAGCAACACAATCTCCTCTCCATGCCAGATAGATATAGCTAGAGCAACATGACCTCCTCTCCACGCCAGATAGATATAGCCAGAGCAACACAACCTCCTCTCCACGCCAGATAGAAAGAGCCAGAGCAACACGACCTCCGCAACACGACCTCCTCTCCACGCCAGATAGATATAGCCAGAGCACCACGACCTCCGCAACACGACCTCCTCTCCACGCCAGATAGATATAGCCAGAGCAACACGACCTCCGCAACACAATCTCCTCTCCACGCCAGATAGATAGAGACAGAGCAACACAATCTCCTCTCCACGCCAGATAGATAGAGCCAGAGCAACACAACCTCCTCTCCACGCCAGATAGATATAGCCAGAGCAACACGACCTCCCCTCCATGCCAGATAGATATAGCCAGAGCAACACGACCTCCTCTCCACGCCAGATAGATAGAACAAGAGCAACACAACCTCCTCTCCACGCCAGATAGATAGAGCCAGAGCAACACGACCTCCTCTCCACGCCAGATATATAGAGCCAGAGCAACACGACCTCCTCTCCACGCCAGATAGATAGAGCCAGAGCAACACGACCTCCGCAACACGACCTCCTCTCCACGCCAGATAGATATAGCCAGAGCAACACGACCTCCACAACACGACCTCCTCTCCACGCCAGATAGATATAGCCAGAGCAACACGACCTCCGCAACACAATCTCCTCTCCACGCCAGATAGATAGAGACAGAGCAACACAATCTCCTCTCCACGCCAGATAGATAGAGCCAGAGCAACACAACCTCCTCTCCACGCCAGATAGATATAGCCAGAGCAACACGACCTCCCCTCCATGCCAGATAGATATAGCCAGAGCAACACGACCTCCTCTCCACACCAGATAGATAGAACAAGAGCAACACAACCTCCTCTCCACGCCAGATAGATAGAGCCAGAGCAACACGACCTCCTCTCCACGCCAGATAGATAGAGCCAGAGCAACACGACCTCCGCAACACGACCTCCTCTCCACGCCAGATAGATATAGCCAGAGCAACACGACCTCCTCTCCACGCCAGATAGATATAGCCAGAGCAACACGACCTCCGCAACACAATCTCCTCTCCACGCCAGATAGATATAGCCAGAGCAACACGACCTCCTCTCCACGCCAGATAGATAGAACAAGAGCAACACAACTTCCTCTCCACGCCAGATAGATAGAGCCAGAGCAACACAACCTCCTCTCCAAGCCAGATAGATATAGCCAGAGCAACACAACCTCCTCTCCACGCCAGATAGATAGAAACAGAGCAACACAACCTCCTTTCCACGCCAGATAGATAGAACTAGAGCAACACGACCTCCTCTCCTCCATGGAACCTAGACACAGGACCAGATTTCTGTGGGAGGAAACCTGGAGAAAAGAATGTCGGAAGAAGATGGTTTTAAGTTTGGATTTAAACCAAATCTACAGAATCAGACCGTCTGATGTCTATAGGGAGGTTATTCCAGAGGAAGGGACATACGGGAGGTTTTGAGTTTAGATTTAAAGACCTCCACAGAATCAGACTGATGGTTTCCTGAAGGTTACCTGAAGGTCAGCTGATGGTTTCCTGAAGGTTTCCTGAAGGTTACCTGAAGGTTACCTGATGGTTGTGTTGTGTGCAGCAGCTGACAGCTGACTCAGCAGCTCGTCTCTCTGTTGTTGCTCAAACAGTAAAAACTGGTTTTTATATTTTTGTTTTCAGTGAAACCAAAACAAGCCGAGTTTCTCAGGTCCAGCTGATCCACAGTCAGCTCTCTCACTGATCAATATCTCTGATTGATTTTACACCAACACACCTCTACAGCATATATAATATACTATAATATAATATAATATAATATAATATAACATAATATAATATACTATACTATACTATAATATAATATAATATAATATACTATACTATAATATAATATAATATAATATAATATACTATACTATACTATAATATAATATAATATAATATACTATACTATAATATAATATAATATAATATACACTACAGCTTCATGTTCAGTCTAACAGACAGAAACACTAAAGTTCTCTGTTATTAATGCACCAACCAGGACGCTAACTACCTGTCTGTCTCTCTACCTGTCTGTCTGTCTGTTTGTCTGTCTGTCTGTCTGTCTGTCTGTCTGTCTGCAGGACACGAAGCAGTTCGACCCGTTCCAGGAGTGGACAGACGGTTACGTTCGGTTCATCTACAGCGGTGAGAAACATTAAACTCATAAAGTTACAGATTAAACCAGCGTCTTCATGATCAATGTTATTGATGATTGATATAAACATTTCAACAGATGGTGTTATGATTAGAGCTGTCAATCAATGACAACAGTTAATCACTAATTAATCACACATGTTTTATCTGTTCTAAATGAACCTTAAGGGAGATTAGTCCAGTATTTAATCCTCTTATCAACATGGGAGTGGACTAATCTGCTGCTTTATGTAAATGGATGTATATATTTATTATTGTAAATCAATGAACAACACAGATCAATGACAGATATTGATCCAGAAACCCTCACAGGTGCTGCATTTAGCATAAAACAATATGCTCCAATCATAACATGGCAAACTGCAGCCCAACAGGCAACAACAGCTGTCAGTGTGTCAGTGTGCTGACTTGACTATGACTTGCCCCAAACTGCATGTGATGATCATAAAGTGGGCATGTCTGTAAAGGGGAGACTCGTGGGTACCCATAGAACCAATTTACATTCACTGATCTGGAGGTCAGAGGTCAAGGGACCCCTTTGAACATGGACATGACAGTTTGTCCTCTCCGGTTTGCGGTTAGCTGAAGATAAGAACGCTCAGAGGCATCTCTCCGGCTGGGCGATGAGGAACACCAACAACCACAACTGTCAGATCCTGAAGAAGTCGTGTTTGGGCGTGGTGGTGTGTTCCCGAGGCTGCACGCTGCCCGACGGCTCCCGGCTGCAGCTCCGCCCCGCCATCTGCGACAAAGCCCGGCAGAAACAGCAAAGTAAGCCACACCAGAACCTGCTCAGGTACGCTGCACCTGCGTCCGCCTGTCACCTGACCGGACTCTTTGTGTTCCAGAGAAGCTGTGTCCGACCTGCAGCGCCACTCTGGAGCTGCTGCCGTGTCGCGGCCACAGCGGTTACCCCGTCACCAACTTCTGGAGAGTCGATGGGAAGGCCATCTTCTTCCAGGTCTTTACCCTCCACTGATTCACAGGCTAACATGCTAAACATGCTAACTGGGCTAAAGGATGTAGCTGATCCTGAACCATAAACCAGGACTTGGACAGCTGACTAGATCTGAACCAGGTTTGGTCTACGCAGGTCTAAACCGTAAAGTCCTGACAGTTTGAGCAGGTTTAAACTAGATTGTGACTAAACCAGATCCTGGATATCTAAGTAGGTCCAAACCAAGACTAGGCAGTCTAAAAACAGTCTAAACCAGATCTTGGGAGTCTAAACAGTTTTAGAATACAATTTTGACTGGTATAAACCAGATTCTGTCAGTGTAAACGGGTCTAAACCAGATCTAGAAAACATAACCAGACTAAAGAGGTTTTGACTGGATTAAACCAGATCCAAACAGTCTGTTATTATATGTTCTGTTGTTGTGGTCCTCCAGGCTAAAGGGGTCCATGATCATCCCAGACCAGAGTCCAAGTCTGAGACTGAAGCCAGAAGAAGTTCCGTGAAGAGACGAGTCAGCTCGCCGCCGTTCACACCGAAGAGACGACTCATCGAGACGCAGGTTGACGACAACAACAACAACAACAACAACAACAACAACAACAACAACAACAACAACAACAACAACAAGCTGTTGGTTGACGTTGTTTATTGTTTATTGTTTGCTGATTAGTTGATTTGTTGTTTCCTGTTTCAGGCTCTAGGTCCCGCCCTCCTCTCCTGCATGGACCCATCGGACAGAATCTCCTTCATCGAGCCGAACTTCCCGCAGCATTACCCAGCATTCCAGAGCCCCGAGCCCTACTACAACCCCCACAATGCACTAGGAGAGGCCCCGCCCACACTACAGAAACCAGCTAATCCCAGGCTCTACATGGGCCGGCCCGGCTACGAGTTCCAAGGATACCTGACCTCGCCTTCGTATCCCATGGCGTCTGACCTCTGTGACCCCAGGTCAGCCTCGCACATACTCTAGACCAGGTCTAAACCAGATCCGGCTTCTTTAAACTCGTTTAAACTGAATCTGGATAGTCAACGAAGGTTTAAATGAGATCCTGACAGTCTGTAAAGTGTAAACTAGATCCTGAGACCATGTGGCAGACCGAGCAGGTCTAGACCAGAAGCAGTGACAGCGTGAACAGGTCTAATCTAGACCATACCAGTTTAAGCAGGATCTGATCCAACCAGACCGTGACGGGTCAAAAGGTTCTGGTTTGTGTTTCAGGGTGGCTCCGGTCCTGGGTTCCTCCTCTTCCTCCACATCTTCATCGGCTCCTCTCTCCTCCCCTTGCTCCTCCTTCGACCCCCAGACTAAGTCTCCTGCAGGCTGGAAGGAGCTGCTGAAGAACTCCGCCCCCTACGGTGACAACCACCACTACTACAGCGCAGAGTACCCCTGCCGTTACCCCAGCAACGCCCCGGTGTCCCCCGCCGCACTGCAGACCATTATCACCACGACAACCAAGGTGAGTAGAATTCATCATGGGTATCTTGGTATCTGGGTATCTGGGTATCTGGGTATCTGGGTATCTGGGTATCTTTGTATCTGGGTATCTTGGTATCTTGGTATCTTTGTATCTGGGTATCGTGGTATCTGGGTATGTGGGTATCTAGGTATCTTGGTATCTTTGTATCTGGGTATCTGGGTATCTGGGTATCTTTGTATCTGGGTATCTTTGTATCTGGGTATCTGGGTATCTTTGTATCTGGGTATCTGGGTATCTGGGTATGTGGGTATCTGGGTATCTGGGTATCTTTGTATCTTGGTATCTTTGTATCTGGGTATCGTGGTATCTGGGTATGTGGGTATCTGGGTATCTTGGTATCTTTGTATCTGGGTATCTGGGTATCTGGGTATCTTTGTATCTGGGTATCTTTGTATCTGGGTATCTGGGTATCTGGGTATCTGGGTATCTGGGTATCTTGGTATCTGGGTATGTGGGTATGTGGGTATCTGGGTATCTGAGTATCTGGGTATCTTGGTATCTGGGTATCTGAGTATCTGGGTATCTGGGTATCTGGGTATCTGAGTATCTGGGTATCTGGGTATCTGGGTATCTTGGTATCTGGGTATCTTGGTATCTTGGTATCTTTGTATCTGGGTATCTTGGTATCTTGGTATCTTTGTATCTTTGTATGTGGGTATGTGGGTATGTGGGTATCTGGGTATCTGGGTATCTGGGTATCTTTGTATCTTGGTATCTGGGTATCTGGGTATCTTTGTATCTTGGTATCTTTGTATCTGGGTATCTGGGTATCTTGGTATCTTGGTGTCTGGTTATGTGGGTATCTGGGTATCTTGGTATCTGGGTATGTGGGTATCTGGGTATCTGGGTATCGTTGTATCTGGGTATCTCTGGGTATCTTGGTATCTGGGTATCTGGGTATCTTGGTATCTGGGTATCTTTGTATCTGGGTATCTTGGTATCTGGGTATCTTGGTATCTTTGTATCTGGGTATCGTGGTATCTGGGTATGTGGGTATCTGGGTATCTTGGTATCTTTGTATCTGGGTATCTGGGTATCTGGGTATCTTTGTATCTGGGTATCTTTGTATCTGGATATCTGGGTATCTGGGTATCTTGGTATCTGGGTATCTGGGTATCTTGGTATCTTTGTATCTGGGTATCTGGTTATCTGGGTATCTTGGTATCTGGGTATCTGGGTATCTTGGTATCTTGGTATCTGGGTATCTGGGTATCTGGGTATCTGAGTATCTGTGTATCTGGGTATCTTGGTATCTGGGTATCTGAGTATCTGGGTATCTGGGTATCTGGGTATCTGAGTATCTGGGTATCTGGGTATCTGGGTATCTGGGTATCTGGATATCTGGGTATCTTGGTATCTGGGTATCTTTGTATCTGGGTATCTGAGTATCTGGGTATCTGGGTATCTGGGTATCTTGGTATCTGGGTATCTGGGTATCTTGGTATCTTGGTATCTTTGTATCTTGGTATCTTGGTATCTTGGTATCTTTGTATCTGGGTATCGTGGTATCTGGGTATGTGGGTATCTGGGTATCTGGGTATCTGGGTATCTTTGTATCTTGGTATCTGGGTATCTGGGTATCTGGGTATCTTTGTATCTTGGTATCTTTGTATCTGGGTATCTGGGTATCTTGGTATCTTGGTGTCTGGTTATGTGGGTATCTGGGTATCTTGGTATCTGGGTATGTGGGTATCTGGGTATCTGGGTATCTTTGTATCTGGGTATCTCTGGGTATCTTGGTATCTTTGTATCTGGGTATCTTGGTATCTTGGTATCTTTGTATCTGGGTATCGTGGTATCTGGGTATGTGGGTATGTGGGTATCTGGGTATCTGGGTATCTGAGTATCTGGGTATCTTGGTATCTGGGTATCTGGGTACATGGGTATCTGGGTATCTGGGTATCTTGGTATCTGGGTATCTGGGTATCTGGGTATGTGGGTATCTGGGTATCTGGGTATCTGGGTATCTGGGTATCTTGGTATCTGGGTATCTTTGTATCTGGGTATCTTGGTATCTGGGTATCTGGGTATCTGGGTATCTTGGTATCTGGGTATCTTTGTATCTGGGTATCTTGGTATCTGGGTATCTGGGTATCTGGGTATCTTGGTATCTGGGTATGTGGGTATCTGGGTATCTTGGTATCTTGGTATCTTGGTATCTGGTTATCTGGTTATCTGGTTATCTGGGTATCTTGGTATCTGGGTATCTGGGTATCTGGGTATCTGGGTATCTGGGTATCTGAGTATCTGGGTATCTGGGTATCTTGGTATCTGGGTATCTGAGTATCTGGGTATCTGGGTATCTGAGTATCTGGGTATCTGGGTATCTTGGTATCTGGGTATCTGGGTATCTTGGTATCTTGGTATCTTTGTATCTGGGTATCTGGGTATCTTGGTATCTTTGTATCTGGGTATCGTGGTATCTGGGTATGTGGGTATCTGGGTATCTTTGTATCTGGGTATCTTGGTATCTGGGTATCTGGGTATCTGGGTATGTGGGTATCTGGGTATCTGGGTATCTGGGTATGTGGGTATCTGGGTATCTGGGTATCTGGGTATCTTGGTATCTGGGTATCTTTGTATCTGGGTATCTGAGTATCTGGGTATCTGGGTATCTGGGTATCTTGGTATCTGGGTATCTGGGTATCTTGGTATCTTGGTATCTGGGTATCTGGGTATCTTGGTATCTTGGTATCTTTGTATCTGGGTATCGTGGTATCTGGGTATGTGGGTATCTGGGTATCTGGGTATCTTTGTATCTTGGTATCTTGGTATCTGGGTATCTGGGTATCTGAGTATCTTTGTATCTGGGTATCTTTGTATCTGGGTATCTGGGTATCTTGGTATCTTGGTATCTGGGTATCTGGGTATCTGGGTATCTTGGTATCTGGGTATCTGGGTATCTGGGTATCTGGGTATCTTGGTATCTGGGTATCTGGTTATCTGGGTATCTTGGTATCTGGGTATCTTGGTATCTGGTTATCTGGGTATGTGGGTATATGGGTATCTGGGTATCTTGGTATCTTTGTATCTGGGTATCTGGGTATCTGGGTATCTTTGTATCTGGGTATCTTTGTATCTGGATATCTGGGTATCTGGGTATCTTTGTATCTGGGTATCTGGGTATCTGGGTATCTGGGTATCTGGGTATCTGGGTATCTTGGTATCTGGGTATGTGGGTATGTGGGTATCTGGGTATCTGAGTATCTGGGTATCTTGGTATCTGGGTATCTGAGTATCTGGGTATCTGGGTATCTGGGTATCTGAGTATCTGGGTATCTGGGTATCTGAGTATCTGGGTATCTGGGTATCTTGGTATCTGGGTATCTGGGTATCTGGGTATCTTGGTATCTTTGTATCTGGGTATCTGGGTATCTTGGTATCTTTGTATCTGGGTATCGTGGTATCTGGGTATGTGGGTATCTGGGTATCTTTGTATCTGGGTATCTTGGTATCTGGGTATCTGGGTATCTGGGTATCTGGGTATGTGGGTATCTGGGTATCTGGGTATCTGGGTATGTGGGTATCTGGGTATCTGGGTATCTGGGTATGTGGGTATCTGGGTATCTTGGTATCTTGGTATCTGGGTATCTGGGTATCTTGGTATCTTGGTATCTTTGTATCTGGGTATCGTGGTATCTGGGTATGTGGGTATCTGGGTATCTGGGTATCTTTGTATCTTGGTATCTTGGTATCTGGGTATCTGGGTATCTGAGTATCTTTGTATCTGGGTATCTTTGTATCTGGGTATCTGGGTATCTTGGTATCTTGGTATCTGGGTATCTGGGTATCTGGGTATCTGAGTATCTGGGTATCTGGGTATGTGGGTATCTGGGTATCTGAGTATCTGGGTATCTGAGTATCTGGGTATCTTGGTATCTGGGTATCTGGGTATCTGGGTATCTGGGTATCTTGGTATCTGGGTATCTGGTTATCTGGGTATCTTGGTATCTGGGTATCTTGGTATCTGGTTATCTGGGTATGTGGGTATATGGGTATCTGGGTATCTTGGTATCTTTGTATCTGGGTATCTGGGTATCTGGGTATCTTTGTATCTGGGTATCTTTGTATCTGGATATCTGGGTATCTTGGTATCTGGGTATCTTTGTATCTGGGTATCTGGGTATCTGGGTATCTGGGTATCTGGGTATCTTGGTATCTGGGTATGTGGGTATCTGGGTATCTGGGTATCTGAGTATCTGGGTATCTTGGTATCTGGGTATCTGAGTATCTGGGTATCTGGGTATCTGGGTATCTGAGTATCTGGGTATCTGGGTATCTGGGTATCTTGGTATCTGGGTATCTTGGTATCTTGGTATCTTTGTATCTGGGTATCTTGGTATCTTGGTATCTTTGTATCTTTGTATCTGGGTATGTGGGTATGTGGGTATCTGGGTATCTGGGTATCTGGGTATCTTTGTATCTTGGTATCTGGGTATCTGGGTATCTTTGTATCTTGGTATCTTTGTATCTGGGTATCTGGGTATCTTGGTATCTTGGTGTCTGGTTATGTGGGTATCTGGGTATCTTGGTATCTGGGTATGTGGGTATCTGGGTATCTGGGTATCGTTGTATCTGGGTATCTCTGGGTATCTTGGTATCTGGGTATCTGGGTATCTTGGTATCTGGGTATCTTTGTATCTGGGTATCTTGGTATCTGGGTATCTTGGTATCTTTGTATCTGGGTATCGTGGTATCTGGGTATGTGGGTATCTGGGTATCTTGGTATCTTTGTATCTGGGTATCTGGGTATCTGGGTATCTTTGTATCTGGGTATCTTTGTATCTGGATATCTGGGTATCTGGGTATCTTGGTATCTGGGTATCTGGGTATCTTGGTATCTTTGTATCTGGGTATCTGGTTATCTGGGTATCTTGGTATCTGGGTATCTGGGTATCTTGGTATCTTGGTATCTGGGTATCTGGGTATCTGGGTATCTGAGTATCTGTGTATCTGGGTATCTTGGTATCTGGGTATCTGAGTATCTGGGTATCTGGGTATCTGGGTATCTGAGTATCTGGGTATCTGGGTATCTGGGTATCTGGGTATCTGGGTATCTGGGTATCTTGGTATCTGGGTATCTTTGTATCTGGGTATCTGAGTATCTGGGTATCTGGGTATCTGGGTATCTTGGTATCTGGGTATCTGGGTATCTTGGTATCTTGGTATCTTTGTATCTTGGTATCTTGGTATCTTGGTATCTTTGTATCTGGGTATCGTGGTATCTGGGTATGTGGGTATCTGGGTATCTGGGTATCTGGGTATCTTTGTATCTTGGTATCTGGGTATCTGGGTATCTTTGTATCTTGGTATCTTTGTATCTGGGTATCTGGGTATCTTGGTATCTTGGTGTCTGGTTATGTGGGTATCTGGGTATCTTGGTATCTGGGTATGTGGGTATCTGGGTATCTGGGTATCTTTGTATCTGGGTATCTCTGGGTATCTTGGTATCTTTGTATCTGGGTATCTTGGTATCTTGGTATCTTTGTATCTGGGTATCGTGGTATCTGGGTATGTGGGTATGTGGGTATCTGGGTATCTGGGTATCTGAGTATCTGGGTATCTGGGTATCTGGGTATCTTGGTATCTGGGTATCTGGGTATCTTGGTATCTTGGTATCTTTGTATCTTGGTATCTTGGTATCTTGGTATCTTTGTATCTGGGTATCGTGGTATCTGGGTATGTGGGTATCTGGGTATCTGGGTATCTGGGTATCTTTGTATCTTGGTATCTGGGTATCTGGGTATCTGGGTATCTTTGTATCTTGGTATCTTTGTATCTGGGTATCTGGGTATCTTGGTATCTTGGTGTCTGGTTATGTGGGTATCTGGGTATCTTGGTATCTGGGTATGTGGGTATCTGGGTATCTGGGTATCTTTGTATCTGGGTATCTCTGGGTATCTTGGTATCTTTGTATCTGGGTATCTTGGTATCTTGGTATCTTTGTATCTGGGTATCGTGGTATCTGGGTATGTGGGTATGTGGGTATCTGGGTATCTGGGTATCTGAGTATCTGGGTATCTTGGTATCTGGGTATCTGGGTACATGGGTATCTGGGTATCTGGGTATCTTGGTATCTGGGTATCTGGGTATCTGGGTATCTGGGTATCTGGGTATCTGGGTATCTGGGTATCTTGGTATCTGGGTATCTTTGTATCTGGGTATCTTGGTATCTGGGTATCTGGGTATCTGGGTATCTTGGTATCTGGGTATCTTTGTATCTGGGTATCTTGGTATCTGGGTATCTGGGTATCTGGGTATCTTGGTATCTGGGTATGTGGGTATCTGGGTATCTTGGTATCTTGGTATCTTGGTATCTGGTTATCTGGTTATCTGGTTATCTGGGTATCTTGGTATCTGGGTATCTGGGTATCTGGGTATCTGGGTATCTGGGTATCTGAGTATCTGGGTATCTGGGTATCTTGGTATCTGGGTATCTGAGTATCTGGGTATCTGGGTATCTGAGTATCTGGGTATCTGGGTATCTTGGTATCTGGGTATCTGGGTATCTTGGTATCTTGGTATCTTTGTATCTGGGTATCTTGGTATCTTGGTATCTTTGTATCTGGGTATCGTGGTATCTGGGTATGTGGGTATCTGGGTATCTTTGTATCTGGGTATCTTGGTATCTGGGTATCTGGGTATCTGGGTATGTGGGTATCTGGGTATCTGGGTATCTGGGTATGTGGGTATCTGGGTATCTGGGTATCTGGGTATGTGGGTATCTGGGTATCTGGGTATCTGGGTATCTTGGTATCTGGGTATCTTTGTATCTGGGTATCTGAGTATCTGGGTATCTGGGTATCTGGGTATCTTGGTATCTGGGTATCTTGGTATCTTGGTATCTTGGTATCTGGGTATCTGGGTATCTTGGTATCTTGGTATCTTTGTATCTGGGTATCGTGGTATCTGGGTATGTGGGTATCTGGGTATCTGGGTATCTTTGTATCTTGGTATCTTGGTATCTGGGTATCTGGGTATCTGAGTATCTTTGTATCTGGGTATCTTTGTATCTGGGTATCTGGGTATCTTGGTATCTTGGTATCTGGGTATCTGAGTATCTGGGTATCTGGGTATGTGGGTATCTGGGTATCTGAGTATCTGGGTATCTGAGTATCTGGGTATCTTGGTATCTGGGTATCTGGGTATCTGGGTATCTTGGTATCTGGGTATCTGGTTATCTGGGTATCTTGGTATCTGGGTATCTTGGTATCTGGTTATCTGGGTATGTGGGTATATGGGTATCTGGGTATCTGGGTATCTGTGTATCTTGGTATCTGGGTATCTGGTTATCTTGGGATCTTGGTATCTGGGTATCTTGGTATCTGGTTATCTGGGTATGTGGGTATATGGGTATCTGGGTACATGTGTTTTGGTAGATTGGACAGCTGACAGGTGTAGCAACAGTATCTTAGAGGGGCGGGGCTTAAAGCTTACTGCTTCCTGTCACATTTATACCCGTCCCGTTCCTCCTCAGGTCTCCTATCAGCCCTGTCCGAAGCCTCCGGCGGCGCTCCCGTCCTACCAGACATGTCCTAAACCGCCCGCCGGCCTCCCGTCCTACCAGACCTGTGCCCCCCCAAAACCTCCAGGCCTCCCCGGCTGCTCCTCTCTGATGGACGACACCTCCTCCTCCTCGTACTCCACCGAGGTGAAGGTGATGGAGGAGTCGGGTGGCGTCATCAAGTCACTGTCGTTTCAGCCCGAATCGCTGCAGACCAAAACAGAGCGGGCCGACGGCTACGACTACCGCTACGCCTACCCAAGCACGTACCGCTATGACGACTACTGAGGCAGCCCTACCTCCACCGCCGTCACCATGACTACTG
>CM025843.1:26063334-26078475 GCA_014673565.1 Sebastes schlegelii | reverse complement strand
AGACCATCACTAACCCTAACCCTAACCCTAACCCCGCCTCCACCTGACTCCCTCTGACTCCATCTGACTCCACCTGACTCCCTCTGACTCCACATGACTCCACTTGATTCCACCTGACTCCACCTGACTCCAGATTGACTCCACCTGACTCCACCTGACTCCACCTGACTCCAGACTGACTCCACCTGACTCCATCTGACTCCACCTGACTCCCTCTGACTCCATCTGACTCCACTTGATTCCATCTGACTCCACCTGACTCCAGATTGACTCCACCTGACTCCATCTGACTCCACCTGACTCCATCTGACTCCACCTGACTCCACCTGACTCCCTCTGACTCCACCTGACTCCACTTGATTCCACCTGACTCCACCTGACTCCACCTGACTCCAGATTGACTCCACCTGACTCCATCTGACTCCACCTGACTCCATCTGACTCCACCTGACTCCATCTGACTCCAGACTGTCTCCAGACTGACTCCAGGCTGACTCCCTCTGACTCCATCTGACTCCACCTGACTTCACCTGACTCCCTCTGACTCCACCTGACTCCATCTGACTCCATCTGACTGCACCTGACTTCACCTGACTCCCTCTGACTCCACCTGACTCCACCTGACTCCACCTGACTCCAGACTGACTCCACCTGACTCCCTCTGACTCCACCTGACTCCATCTGACTCCCTCTGACTCCACCTGACTCCATCTGACTCCCTCTGACTCCATCTGACTCCACCTGACTCCATCTGACTCCACCTGACTCCACCTGACTCCCTCTGACTCCACCTGACTCCACCTGACTCCACCTGACTCCACCTGACTCCAGATTGACTCCACCTGACTCCATCTGACTCCACCTGACTCCATCTGACTCCAGACTGTCTCCAGACTGACTCCACCTGACTCCAGACTGACTCCAGACTGACTCCAGGCTGACTCCCTCTGACTCCACCTGACTTCACCTGACTCTCTCTGACTCCACCTGACTCCACCTGACTCCATCTGACTGCACCTGACTTCACCTGACTCCCTCTGACTCCACCTGACTCCACCTGACTCCACCTGACTCCAGACTGACTCCACCTGACTCCCTCTGACTCCATCTGACTCCCTCTGACTCCATCTGACTCCACCTGACTCCATCTGACTCCACCTGACTCCACCTGACTCCCTCTGACTCCACCTGACTCCACTTGATTCCACCTGACTCCACCTGACTCCACCTGACTCCAGATTGACTCCACCTGACTCCATCTGACTCCACCTGACTCCATCTGACTCCAGACTGTCTCCAGACTGACTCCACCTGACTCCAGACTGACTCCAGACTGACTCCAGGCTGACTCCCTCTGACTCCACCTGACTTCACCTGACTCTCTCTGACTCCACCTGACTCCACCTGACTCCATCTGACTGCACCTGACTTCACCTGACTCCCTCTGACTCCACCTGACTCCACCTGACTCCACCTGACTCCATCTGACTCCACCTGACTCCATCTGACTCCAGACTGTCTCCAGACTGACTCCACCTGACTCCAGACTGACTCCAGACTGACTCCAGGCTGACTCCCTCTGACTCCACCTGACTTCACCTGACTCTCTCTGACTCCACCTGACTCCACCTGACTCCATCTGACTGCACCTGACTTCACCTGACTCCCTCTGACTCCACCTGACTCCACCTGACTCCACCTGACTCCACCTGACTCCAGACTGACTCCACATGACTCCCTCTGACTCCATCTGACTCCCTCTGACTCCATCTGACTCCACCTGACTCCATCTGACTCCACCTGACTCCACCTGACTCCCTCTGACTCCACCTGACTCCACTTGATTCCACCTGACTCCACCTGACTCCACCTGACTCCAGATTGACTCCACCTGACTCCATCTGACTCCACCTGACTCCATCTGACTCCAGACTGTCTCCAGACTGACTCCACCTGACTCCAGACTGACTCCAGACTGACTCCAGGCTGACTCCCTCTGACTCCACCTGACTTCACCTGACTCTCTCTGACTCCACCTGACTCCACCTGACTCCATCTGACTGCACCTGACTTCACCTGACTCCCTCTGACTCCACCTGACTCCACCTGACTCCACCTGACTCCAGACTGACTCCACCTGACTCCCTCTGACTCCATCTGACTCCATCTGACTCCACCTGACTCCATGACTGACTCCATCTGACTCCACCTGACTCCAGACTGACTCCAGAATGACTCCATCTGACTCCATCTGACTCCACCTGACTCCAGACTGACTCCATCTGACTCCATCTGACTCCATCTGACTCCACCTGACTCCAGACTGACTCCAGAATGACTCCATCTGACTCCATCTGACTCCATCTGACTCCACCTGACTCCAGACTGACTCCAGACTGACTCCATCTGACTCCAGAATGACTCCAGACTGACTCCATCTGACTCCATCTGACTCCATCTGACTCCACCTGACTCCAGACTGACTCCAGACTGACTCCATCTGACTCCAGACTGACTCCAGACTGACTCCATCTGACTCCAGAATGACTCCAGACTGACTCCATCTGACTCCATCTGACTCCATCTGACTCCACCTGACTCCAGACTGACTCCAGACTGACTCCATCTGACTCCAGAATGACTCCAGACTGACTCCATCTGACTCCATCTGACTCCATCTGACTGTCAAATGTCAAAAAAATGTCTGTGAAATAGTCTGAAAAGATTTCTGAACATTTTCAAAAAATAGTCCAGAAAATGTCCAAAAGAAAGGCAGAAGAAAAGTCCGATCCTGGTATCATAGTAAACTATAAACCTGATGAATCCATCGTTACCAACCATGTCACACTAGCTGGTCGGTTTCTGGACTATATCTGTTATTGTTTTGTGTTGTTTTGTATTAAATATTTGACTAATCTCCCTTTAAAGTTCATTTTGAACAGATACAAAAATGTATGGAGAAAAAAATGCTGGAGCTGTTGCCCCCGCGACCCGACCCCGGATAATCGGTTGAAGATAGATGGATGGAAAAAAATATGTGATTATTTCCACAATTAACATGTACAATCATGCGTAGAAAAACAATTTTTTTTTAATTTAGTTTTTACATATTTTTTATTATGTAATTGTATTTTAATATGGTTTATTAGATATAATTTAAACACTTGATTTATTAAATAAAAATAAATATGATTTTCTGTATTTTTAGTTTCATTTATTTTTACTTTTATCAAATATTATTTATCTATTTATTTATATGGGATTTTTTAAAGATGTCTTTTATGTTTGTATTTATTTTATATATATATTATATGTTTAATAAAATATCATTTTTCTATAGTAATTGAATTTCTGCGATAACTACGGGACAATCCTGTCATTAAATATATTAGCCCTAATTTCTATATTTTATTTATTGTGTATTTTAGTGATGTCGTATGTGTGATATATTTTAAGGGACTCTATCCTAATAATACACAGAATCTATTGACACTATTGATCCAATCAATCCATCAATCAATCAATCAATCAATCAACACCTCATGAAACAAGCATGCTAGTCTGTTAGCGACAGACTGAAAGAAGCAAACAGAAACATGGTGACTCCCTAAAAACCTGGAGTTTCCTCCGGAGGCGTCAACCTAAAGAGTTGTTGATTAATTAGTATTGTTGTCTTGTTTTTGAACAATGGCTGAACACTGCTAGCGTTAGCCTCCAGTCTTTGCTTTGGTTAGCCTCGTCGGCTGTAAAAGCCCCTATATATTAACATTTAGATATAATCTATGTGGTATCTTGCAACCTAAACAGGTTTACAAGACATACGATCACTTTCCATGTCCAGGAGACCAAATATATAAATAATAATAAACAATAAATTTGTATTATTCAGCTAGTTTGTTTTTAATTTTCCAGGCTTTAGAAATGAAATAAAAGCATCCAGGTAAAATACCAAGTTTTCAGGAAGTTTGTGTCTCTAGAATCAGCATTAATCAGTGATGATAAGATAACAGACATTCAGTGCTAATGTGTGTGTGTGTGTGTGTGTTGGGCGTTAGCAAGCGTCTATCTAGTCACTAATCTGGTTGACAAGAACACAGGATGAGAACCAAGAAGGCCGTCTTACCTCGTTAAGCTGTCCGATCAGATTAATTAGTACGGAGAAGCATGAAGGGAGACAAGAGTCATCAGCTATCAGCTCACTGCTGCTAACAGCAGAGATCAATAGATCAATACATCTACACACGAAGGGTTAAAACCACAAGAAAATATCTTCAGTTTCTAAAACCGGAGGGAGAATTTAGACCTATTATTTTGAAACTTCAGACTTTATACTGAAAATCCTGAGAATTAAATCTTCATGTGGCTCTAACCCTTTTCTATTAGATGTGAAGAAACCCGAATAAACATTTCACATATAATCAAGACATTTCAACGGTTCATCAGTGAGACCAGTGAAACCAGTAACACCAGTAAACCAGTGAAACCAGTGAAACCAGTGTAACCAGTAACACCAGTAAGTCATTATTCTAACATAAAGAAGCTCACAGTTTGCTAAATAAAATCTTATTTTCAGAATTATGGAAATAAACTGTTTATTATGCAAAGATGCAGGATGAGATCACGTTTTAAAAAGTTATGATTATTATTATTATTATTGAACATGACCCTCACATTTCAAAATATACTTTAAAATAAGAAGGATATTTAATTTTCAGATGCTCTAGGATTATTTCACAATTTCATTGGACACAGATTCTTGTCTGTATTTATTCATATTGTTTGTTTCAGTTAACGTTAGCCAGCCGTCCCCTCCTCCTGCAGTAGTCTCCAGACAAGCTGGCTAGCTAGTAGGGTACTGGTGTTGTGGTGTAGGGTACTGGGTGGGGTAGGGTACTGGTGTTGGGTGTAGGGTACTGGTGTTGGGGTAGGGTACTGGTGATAGGGTAGGGGTACTGGGTGGTCGGGGTAGGGTACTGGTGTTGGTAGGGTATGGTAGGGTACTGGTGTTAGGGTAGGGTACTGGTGTTGGGGTAGGGTACTGGTGTTGGGGTAGGGTACTGGTGTTGGGGTAGGGTACTGGTGATAGGGTAGGGTACTGGTGTTGGGGTAGGGTACTGGTGTGGGGTAGGGTACTGGTGTTAGGGTAGGGTACTGGTGTTGGGGTAGGATACTGGTGTTGGGGTAGGGTACTGGTGTTGGGGTAGGGTACTGGTGTTAGGGTAGGGTACTGGTGTTGGGGTAGGGTACTGGTGTTGGTGTAGGGTACTGGTGTTGGAGTAGGGTACTGGTGTAGGGTAGAGTACTGGTGTTAAGGTAGGGTACTGGTGTTGGGGTAGGGTACTGGTGTTGGGGTATTGTACTGGTGTTGGAGTAGGGTACTGGTGTAGGGTAGAGTACTGGTGTTAGGGTAGGGTACTGGTGTTGGGGTAGGGTACTGGTGTTGGGGTAGGGTACTGGTGTTGGGGTAGGGTACTGGTGATAGGGTAGGGTACTGGTGTTGGGGTAGGGTACTGGTGTTGGGGTAGGGTACTGGTGATAGTGGTGATAGGGTAGGGTACTGATGTTGGTGTAGGGTACTGGTGTTGGGGTAGGGTACTGGTGTTGGGGTAGGGTACTGGTGTTGGGGTAGGGTACTGGTGTTGGTGTAGGGTACTGGTGTAGGGTAGGTGTAGAGTACTGGTGTTAGGGTAGGGTACTGGTGTTGGGGTAGGGTACTGGTGTTGGGGTAGGGTACTGGTGTAGGGTAGAGTACTGGTGTTAGGGTAGGGTACTGGTGTTGGGGTAGGGTACTGGTGTTGGGGTAGGGTACTGGTGTTAGGGTAGGGTACTGGTGATAGGGTAGGGTACTGGTGTGTTGGGGTAGGGTACTGGTGTTGGGGTAGGGTACTGGTGTAGGGTAGCGTACTGGTGTTAGGGTAGGGTACTGGTGTTGGGGTAGGGTACTGGTGTTGGGGTAGGGTACTGGTGTTAGGGTAGGGTACTGGTGATAGGGTAGGGTACTGGTGTTGGGGTAGGGTACTGGTGTACTGGTGTTAGGGTTGGGGTTTAGGGTACTGGTGTTGAGGGGGTAGGGTACTGGTGGTTAGCGGTAGGGTTTACTGGTGTTAGGGTAGGGTACTTGGTGTTGTGGGGTAGGTAGAGTACTGGTGTTTCGCGGTTTAGGCGTAGGGTACTGGTGTTGGGGTAGGGTACTGGTTGTTAGGGTAGGGTTACTTTTGACTAGGGTAGGGTACTGGTGTGATACGGGTAGGGTACTGTGTGTGATAGGGTAGGGGTACTGTGTGTTGGGGTAGGGTACTTGGGTTTGGAGGTGGGTAGGTACTGGTGTTTGGGGTAGGGTACTGGTGATAGGGTAGTAGGGTACTGGTGTTGGGGTAGGGTACTGGTGATAGGCTAGGGTACTGGTTGTGTGGGGTAGGGTACTGGTGTTGGGGGTAGGGTGACTGGTGATAGGCTAGGGTACTGGTGGTGGGGTAGGGTACTGGGTGTTGGGGGTAGGGTACTGGTGATAGGATAGGTACTGGTGGTGGGGTAGGGTACTGGTGTTGGGGTAGGGTACTGGTGAGCATGGAAACTAACTGGTTCTCCAAACGTGACAGAAACGTTGGGAGAACTCATCGCCACTAACTTCCTGTAAATGGAGGGTGAAAATACTCAGTGTGTGTGTGTGTGTGTGTGTACTCAGTATGTATAATGGATTAGCCCTGAGGGCAGCCCACTAGCAGACCTGAACACACACACGGCACGCACGCACGCACGCACGCACGCACGCACGCACGCACGCACGCACTCACTCACTCACTCACTCACACACACACACACACACTCACTCACACACACACTCACATACACGCACTCACTCACACACACGCACACACACAAGTAGTCCCTGTTTTGGCCCATTAGCTGGAGGGAAGATCTATAATGTATGTCCGTGTGTGTGTGTGTGTGTGTGTGTGTGTTCAGGTAAGTAACATCCATTAGTAAGTTTCTCCTGATGAAAATGGGTAACACGTGCACACACACACACACACACACACAACACACACACACACACACACACACACTCTGCTGCTGTTAGTGAACAGTTATCTGTGTGTTTACTGTGTGCTGCTGATCAGAGCTGAACGATCAGCTGATCACTGATCAGTTATCAGTTCTGATTGTGACTTTAGGTTCTCCCTGCTGGTTAGACAACGTCACCTTGATCTTGGGTGTTCTGTCGGTTTATTGACAATAATAACGGATGAAGAGTGAACGGGTGAATGGATGACTGAATGATGAGGCGTATCCATGGTGACGGTGGTCGTCTGATATCTGTACAAGTTTAATTCATCGATTGACTAAATGCTGAACAGAGAAGTCAATGATGACTCCAGGCGCAGTTCACATGATGCGTCTTTTTGGCGCTCAGATCCATTGTTGTCAACGTAGACGTGCGGAAGGCGCACTCGAATGCAACAGCAACGCCTTCACTTACTTTTCAGGGCGCGGCGGCGTGGCGTATCTACGTGGATGCGTTTACATCCCAGTCAGTACAGACGACACACCGGGCTGAACCATCACACCCTAGAAAGTCCTTAGCAACCACCCCCGACACCCTAGCAACCACCTCGTCCTAGTAACCACACAATAACACCCCATTAACCACTTAGCAACGTAACAAAGACACCTGAACTCTGTCGAAGAAGAAATTATTTTATAATTATTATGATGAATGTGAAATAATGCAGAAGTGTTTTTGAAAAATCATCTTTACATTTTAAACTCGTGGATTCAAATAACTCACATTGTTTCTGCATGTGAATCTCATAAAGTGGGCATGTCTGTAAAGGGGAGACTCGTGGGTACCCATAGAACCTAGAGAACCCATTTACATTCACTGATCTGGAGGTTAGATGTCAAGGGACACCTTTGAACATGGAGTTTAAAAAACATCGACAATAAGCTGAGACGAATAATAAAAGTGTTTCTAACGTAAATATGAAAAAATGAACGAGGCTTAAATCCAGTGTGTGTGCGTGTGTGTGTGTGTGTGCATGTGTGTGTGTGCATGTGTGTGCTGTGGTGTGTGTGTGTGTGTGTGTGTGTGTGTGTGTGTGAGTGTGTGCGTCCTCACCTCGTACTCCTCCTTGAAGCCGTAACCTTCGGCACATTTCATCTGGGTGATGTGCTGTAGCAGGTCGGCCACTCGGATGGCGGATGAAGCTGACCCGTCTGGTACGGAAGAGCCTCGCGCTCCGACTCCCGCTGCTTATAGTGGGACTGGACCAGACTACTGGTTTCACTGGTCATAGGGTGACTTTCATCTGGAGGAGGAGGAGGCGGAGGAGGAGGCGGAGGAGAAGAGGAGGAGGAGGCAGGAGGAGGAGAGGAGGAGGAGGCGGAAGAGGAGGAGGAGGCAGGACGAGGAAGAGGAGGAGGAGGAGGAGGAGGAGGAGGAGATGAGGAGAGGAGGAGGAGGAGGAGGAGTAGGAGGAGGAGGAGGAGAAGAGCAGAAGACACAATGTGACTGAGGCTGAACAGACTGACATGAACAGTGACTCAGCAAACAGGTGATGCAGGTATGATGTATGTTTATGTTGGATGGCATGGACTGGACCAGACTGACCCGGGTGTAACGGTGTACCTAACTGGGTGTACCTAACCGGCGTAAACCGACTGTAACGGTGTACATTAACCGGGTGTAAATGGTCTGTAACGGTGTACCTAACTGGGTGTACCTAACTGGGTGTACCTAACCGGGCGTAAACCGACTGTAACGGTGCACCTAACCGGGTGTAAACGGTCTGTTTCGGTGTACCTAACTGGGTGTAAACCGACTGGAACGGTGGTACCTAAACTGGGTGTAAACCGTCTGTAACGGTGTACATAACCGGGTGTAAATGGTCTCTAACGGTGTACCTAACTGGGTGTAAACCGACTGGAACGGTGTACCTAACTGGGTGTAAATGGTCTGTAACGGTGTACTTTACCGGGTGTAACCGACTGGAACGGTGTACCTAACTGGGTACAAACGGTCTGTAATGGTGTAGCTAACTGGGTGTAAACTGACTGGAACGGTGTACCTAACCGGGTGTAAACCCGACTGGAACGGTGTACCTGACGGGTGTAAACCGACCTCTAATGGGTACCTAAACGGGTGTAAACCGACTGTAACGGTGTAGCAACCGGGTGTAAACTGACTGGAACGGTGTACCTGACCGGGTGTAACACCGACTCTAATGGTGTACCTAACCGGGTGTAAACCGACTGTAACGGTGTACCTAACCGGGTGTAAACCGACTGTACCGGTGTAGCTAACCGGGTGTAAACCGACTGTAACGGTGTAGCTAACCGGGTGTAAACCGACTGTAACGGTGTAGCTAACCGGGTGTAAACCGACTGTAATGGTGTAGCTAACTGGTTGTAAGCGACTGTAACGGTGTAGCTAACCGGTTGTAAAACGACTGGAACGTTGTAGCCTATACCGGGTGTTAAACCGACTGGAACGGTGTACCTAACCGGGGGGTAACCGACTGGACTGTGTACCTAACCGGGTTGTTAAACCCAGACTGGAACGGTGGTACCTAACCGGGTGTAAACCGACTGGAACGGTGTACCTAACCGGGTGTAAACCGACTGGAACAGTGTACCTAACCGGGTGTAAACCGACTCTAATGGTGTACCTAACCGGGTGTAAACCGACTGTAACAGTGTAGCTAACCGGGTGTAAACCGACTGGAACGGTGTACCTAACCGGGTGTAAACCGACTGGAACGGTGTACCTGACCGGGTGTAAACCGACTCTAATGGTGTACCTAACCGGGTGTAAACCGACTGTAACGGTGTACCTAACCGGGTGTAAACCGACTGTAACGGTGTAGCTAACCGGGTGTAAACCGACTGTAACGGTGTACCTGACCGGGTGTAAACCGACTGTAACGGTGTAGCTAACCGGGTGTAAACCGACTGGAACGGTGTACCTGACCGGGTGTAAACCGACTGTAACGGTGTACCTGACCGGGTGTAAACCGACTGGAACGGTGTACCTGACCGGGTGTAAACCGACTGTAACGGTGTACCTGACCGGGTGTAAACCGACTCTAATGGTGTACCTAACCGGGTGTAAACCGACTGGAACGGTGTACCTAACCGGGTGTAAACCGACTGGAACGGTGTACCTGACCGGGTGTAAACCGACTGGAACGGTGTACCTGACCGGGTGTAAACCGACTCTAACGGTGTACCTAACCGGGTGTAAACCGACTGGAACGGTGTACCTAACCGGGTGTAAACCGACTGTAACGGTGTACCTGACCGGGTGTAAACCGACTGTAACGGTGTACCTGACCGGGTGTAAACCGACTCTAATGGTGTACCTGACCGGGTGTAAACCGACTGTAACGGTGTACCTAACCGGGTGTAAACCGACTGTAACGGTGTACCTGACCGGGTGTAAACCGACTGTAACGGTGTACCTGACCGGGTGTAAACCGACTCTAATGGTGTACCTAACCGGGTGTAAACCGACTGTAAAGGTGTAGCTAACCGGGTGTAAACCGACTGGAACGGTGTACCTGACCGGGTGTAAACCGACTGTAACGGTGTACCTGACCGGGTGTAAACCGACTGGAATGGTGTACCTGACCGGGTGTAAACCGACTCTAATGGTGTACCTAACCGGGTGTAAACCGACTGTAACGGTGTACCTAACCGGGTGTAAACCGACTGTAACGGTGTAGCTAACCGGGTGTAAACCGACTGTAATGGTGTAAAAAGCTAAAGCTACCACGTTGTTACCACAACAACACAGATGAATGGCACACACATCACGTGACATCACATCACATGACAGGAGAGAGGATGGTGATTGGCCCTGGTTTCTTTTCACACTGCTGCCTTCTATCGATCAATAATCAATAATCTGATCAGCATGGTATGAGTAGTGGTCCAGATCCAGTACAGCATGGTATGAGTACTGGTCCAGATCCAGTACAGCATGGTATGAGTACTGGTCCAGATCCAGTACAGCATGGTATGAGTACTGGTCCAGATCCAGTACAGCATGGTATGAGTAGTGGTCCAGATCCAGTACAGCATGGTATGAGTACTGGTCCAGATCCAGTACAGCATGGTATGAGTACTGGTCCAGATGTGGTCCAGGTTCTTGGAGCTGCAGTGTGAAAAGAGCAGAGAGTTCAGAGTCCTGGAACAAAACAAACCTCTGTGGTGACCCGGTTCTGGTGGACCCTCCAGGACTCTGGCGTGAACATTTCAACAAAGACTCGGCAGACATCCTTCCTCTACTCTCTCTAGCTCTGTTCTTATTGGCTAGCCTGGGGGCTGACTGACCAATCAGAATCTCTCTGTCCCAAACAGCCCAACCAATCATGGCGAGGGCGAGGAGATGGGCGATGTGATGGAAGAGGACGGATGAGACGACCACGACAACAACAAACGGCAACCAATCAGAGAGAGAGATGGGCGGAGCTGAAACCTGATTGGTTTGAGGTAACATGGTGGGAGGAGTCAGGGATCGTGATGTCACAGTTTCACAGAGGGGTAAAAATGAGGCGCTAAGTGATGACATCACAGCGGGTGATGGGTGTGGCTCCATGCGCAGTGGTGACCCCCCCCCAACATGAACCCCCCCTTATCCCCAAACTGAACCACTTACCATTAATGGGCACTTTACACAGAGAGAGAGAGAGGAAGAGAGAGGAGACAGGTATAAGCATCAACGTCAGCGTTAGCCTCAATCTACTGCTAACACAGCTAGCATCACTCAAACAGGAACTAGCTCCTTAGCACTGCAGCTACTCTACTGACAGCTAGCAGCTAGCAGCTAGCGCCTCAGCTCACCTGGCTCACCTGGCTAACTGTAGCCTCGGCTAACGGCACAACCCCTGAAGACAGATTAGCTAGCCTGAGGAGAGAGGAGAAACAGGAGTTGATGCGTTCCCCTTCCTTCACCTGGACATTCAACTAGCCTAACAGCACCGTTAGCATCCCAGTTTTGCCTAAACTGGACGGCCCATTGTTCCATTGGACCGAGAGCCCGTTGTCCCGACAACACATATAGACATATACACGTAGACGCCACATCGACTCCTGGATCGTACGTCAACATGGGCGCCATATTGGACCAGGCAAGTGAACGGGAGGCTGCCGTGTTCATGCTTTTGATCCCCCGTTCACTAGTAGAGGCTTAACGGACAGTCTGGACAGGTCCATGATGGCGCCCACGTTGAAGTACCGCCGCAACGGGCTGAAGCGTCCAATAAGGCATCTACGTATATATGTCTGTATATATGTCTCTGTATATATGTCTGTATATATGTCTCTGTATATATGTCTGTGTATATATGTCTGTATATATGTCTGTATATATGTCTCTGTATATATGTCTCTGTATATATGTCTGTGTATATATGTCTGTATATATGTCTGTATATATGTCTCTGTATATGTCTGTATATGTCTCTGTATATATGTCTCTGTATATATGTCTGTATATATGTCTGTATATGTCTCTGTATATATGTCTCTGTATATGTCTGTATATATGTCTGTATATGTCTCTGTATATATCTGTGTATATATGTCTGTATATATGTCTCTGTATATGTCTCTGTATATATCTGTGTATATATGTCTGTATATATGTCTCTGTATATATGTCTGTATATGTCTCTGTATATATGTCTCTGTATATATGTATGTATATATGTCTCTGTATATATGTCTCCGTATATATGTCTCTGTATATATGTCTGTATATATGTCTCTGTATATGTGTCTCTGTATATATGTCTGTATATGTGTCTCTGTATATGTCTGTATATATGTCTCTGTATATATGTCTGTATATATGTCTCTGTATATATGTCTCTGTATATATGTCTGTATATGTCTCTGTATATATGTCTGTATATATGTCTGTATATGTCTCTGTATATATGTCTCTGTATATATGTATGTATATATGTCTCTGTATATATGTCTCCGTATATATGTCTCTGTATATATGTCTGTATATATGTCTCTGTATATGTGTCTCTGTATATATGTCTGTATATGTGTCTCTGTATATGTCTGTATATATGTCTCTGTATATATGTCTCTGTATATATGTCTCCGTATATATGTCTCTGTATATATGTCTGTATATATGTCTCTGTATATGTGTCTCTGTATATATGTCTGTATATGTGTCTCTGTATATGTCTGTATATATGTCTCTGTATATATGTCTGTATATATGTCTCTGTATATATGTCTCTGTATATAGTCTGTATATGTCTCTGTATATATGTCTCTGTATATATGTCTGTATATATGTCTGTATATGTCTCTGTATATATGTCTCTGTATATATGTCTGTATATATGTCTCTGTATATGTCTGTATATATGTCTGTGTATATATGTCTGTATATATGTCTCTGTATGTCTCTGTATATATGTCTGTATATATGTCTGTATATATGTCTGTATATATGTCTGTATATATGTCTCTGTATATATGTCTCTGTATATATGTCTCTGTATATATGTCTGTGTATATATGTCTGTATATATGTCTGTATATATATCTCTGTATATGTCTCTGTATATATGTCTGTATATATGTCTCTGTATATATGTCTGTATATATGTCTGTATATGTCTCTGTATATGTCTGTATATATGTCTGTATATATGTCTCTGTATATATGTCTGTATATATGTCTCTGTATATGTCTGTGTATATGTCTGTATATATGTCTCTGTATATATGTCTGTATATATGTCTCTGTATATATGTCTGTATATATGTCTCTGTATATGTCTGTATATATGTCTCTGTATATATCTGTGTATATATGTCTCTGTATATGTCTGTATATATGTCTCTGTATATATGTCTGTATATATGTCTCTGTATATATGTCTCTGTATATATGTCTCTGTATATATGTCTCTGTATATGTGTCTCTGTATATATGTCTCGTATATATGTCTGTATATGTCTCTGTATATATGTCTCTGTATATGTCTGTATATATGTCTCTGTATATATGTCTGTATATATGTCTCTGTATATATGTCTGTATATATGTCTCTGTATATGTCTCTGTATATGTCTGTATATATGTCTCTGTATATGTGTCTCTGTATATATGTCTCTGTATATATGTCACTGTATATGTCTGTATATATGTCTGTGTATATATGTCTGTATATATGGCTCTGTATATATGTCTCTGTATATATCTGTGTATATATGTCTGTATATATGTCTCTGTATATATGTCTGTATATATGTCTCTGTATATATGTCTCTGTATATATGTCTCTGTATATATGTCTGTATATACGTCTCTGTATATGTGTCTCTGTATATATGTCTCGTATATATGTCTGTATATGTGTCTCTGTATATATGTCTCTGTATATATGTCTGTATATGTCTCTGTATATATGTCTCTGTATATGTCTGTATATATGTCTCTGTATATATGTCTCTGTATATATGTCTGTATATATGTTTCTGTATATATGTCTGTATATATGTCTCTGTATATATGTCTTTGTATATATGTCTCTGTATATATGTCTGTATATGTGTCTCTGTATATATGTCTGTATATATGTCTCTGTAAATGTCTCTGTATATATGTCTGTATATATGTCTCTATATATGTCTGTATATATGTCTCTGTATATATGTCTGTATATATGTCTCTGTATATGTCTGTATATATGTCTCTGTATATGTGTCTCTGTATATATGTCTCTGTATATATGTCACTGTATATGTCTGTATATATGTCTGTGTATATATGTCTGTATATATGTCTCTGTATATATCTGTGTATATATGTCTGTATATATGTCTCTGTATATATGTCTGTATATATGTCTCTGTATATATGTCTCTGTATATATGTCTGTATATACGTCTCTGTATATGTGTCTCTGTATATATGTCTCGTATATATGTCTGTATATGTGTCTCTGTATATATGTCTCTGTATATATGTCTGTATATGTCTCTGTATATATGTCTCTGTATATGTCTGTATATATGTCTCTGTATATATGTCTCTGTATATATGTCTTGTATATATGTCTGTATATATGTCTGTATATGTGTCTCTGTAATATGTCTGTATAT
>CM025843.1:26044198-26051698 GCA_014673565.1 Sebastes schlegelii | reverse complement strand
TCTCTCTATGTATATCTATGTCACTATATATATCTATGTATCTCTATGTCTCTTTATGTGTCTCTATGTCTCTCTATGTCTCTCTAAGTATATCTATGTCTCTCTGTGCATATCTATGTCTCTCTATGTATCTATATGTATCTCTATGTCTCTATGTCTCTCTATGTATCTATATGTCTCTCTATGTCTCTCTATGTACCTCTAAGTATATCTATGTCTCTCTTTGTCTCTCTATGTCTCTCTATGTATCTCCAAGTCTATCTAAGTATATCTATATGTCTCTCTATGTTTCTATATGTCTCTCTATGTCTCTCTATGTACCTCTAAGTATATCTATGTCTCTCTTTGTCTCTCTATGTCTCTCTATGTACCTCTTAGTATATCTATGTCTCTCTATGTCTCTCCATGTCTCTATGTATATCTATGTCTCTCTATGTCTCTCTATGTATATCTATGTCTCTCTATGTATCTCTATGTATATCTATGTCTCTCTATGCATATCTATGTCTCTCTATGTCTCTATGTCTCTCTATGTACCTCTAAGTATATCTATGTCTCTCTTTGTCTCTCTATGTCTCTCTATGTACCTCTTAGTATATCTATGTCTCTCTATGTCTCTCCATGTCTCTCTATGTATATCTATGTCACTATATATATCTATGTATCTCTATGTCTCTTTATGTGTCTCTATGTCTCTCTATGTCTCTCTAAGTATATCTATGTCTCTCTGTGCATATCTATGTCTCTCTATGTATCTATATGTATCTCTATGTCTCTATGTCTCTCTATGTATCTATATGTCTCTCTATGTCTCTCTATGTATCTCTATGTATCTCTTTGTCTCTCTATGTCTCTCTTTGACTCTCTATGTCTCTCTTTGTCTCTCTATGTGTCTCTATGTCTCTCTATGTATCTCTATGTATCTCTATGTCTCTATGTCTCTCTATGTATCTATATGTCTCTCTATGTCTCTCTATGTCTCTCTATGTATCTCTATGTCTCTCTATGTCTCTCTTTGTCTCTCTATGTCTCTCTTTGTCTCTCTATGTGTCTCTATGTCTCTCTATGTCTCTCTTTGTCTCTCTATGTGTCTCTATGTCTCTCTATGTGTCTTTATGTCTCTCTATGTGTCTCTATGTCTCTCTATGTCTCTCTATGTGTCTCTATGTCTCTATGTCTCTCTATGTCTCTCTTTGTCTCTCTATGTGTCTCTATGTCTCTCTATGTGTCTCTATGTCTCTATGTCTCTCTATGTGTCTCTATGTGTCTCTATGTATCTCTAAGTATATCTATGTATATCTATGTCTCTCTATGTCTCTCTATGTACCTCTAAGTATATCTATGTCTCTCTTTGTCTCTCTATGTCTCTCTATGTACCTCTTAGTATATCTATGTCTCTCTATGTCTCTCCATGTCTCTCTATGTATGTCTATGTCTCTATGTATAGCTATGTATCTCTATGTTTCTTTATGTGTCTCTATGTCTCTCTATGTCTCTCTAAGTATATCTATGTCTCTCTGTGCATATCTATGTCTCTCTATGTATCTATATGTATCTCTATGTCTCTATGTCTCTCTATGTATCTATATGTCTCTCTATGTCTCTCTATGTATCTCTATGTCTCTCTATGTATCTCTATGTCTCTCTATGTGTCTCTTTGTCTCTCTGTGTCTCTATGTCTGTCTATGTGTCTTTATGTCTCTCTATGTGTCTCTATGTCTCTCTATGTCTCTCTATGTGTCTCTATGTCTCTATGTGTCTCTATGTCTCTCTATGTGTCTCTATGTGTCTCTATGTCTCTCTATGTGTCTCTATGTGTCTCTATGTGTCTCTATGTCTCTATGTCTCTCTATGTGTCTCTATGTGTCTCTATGTCTCTCTATGTGTCTCTATGTCTCTCTATGTGTCTCTATGTGTCTCTATGTCTCTCTATGTGTCTCTATGTCTCTCTATGTGTCTCTATGTGTCTCTATGTATTATAACTGCTGAGTGTGATGAAGCTGCTCACACACACTTTGATCCACAGCAGCTTTCCAGAGTCGCTCATAAAAAACGCCTGCAGACAGAAGAGTGTGTGTGTGTGTGCGTGTGTGTGTGTGTCTGTGTGTGTGTGTGTGTCTGTGTGTGTGTGTGACAGCAGTCTAACAGCTTCAGACATCCATCAAACTGAGAGGTGAACGATGTCACACACACACACACACACACACACACACACACACACACACACACACACACACACACACTAGATGATTGACAGTGAGGAACAAAGGGAGGAACAGAATAAAGGGATGGAGGGAGGAGGTGAAGTAATGACTGCTGGCAGCAACTCTCAGAGAGCCTGTTTCACATGCTAATGCTAATGCTAACTGTCCCCTGAAACCAGCAACAACCTTCTACTGTCATAGTAAAGGTCAACGGTCATGTCTTCTATGACCTTCAAAGACTAAAGCAGCGGTTCTTCTCTCAGACCATCACTAACCCTAACCCTAACCCTAACCCCGCCTCCACCTGACTCCCTCTGACTCCATCTGACTCCACCTGACTCCATCTGACTCCACCTGACTCCACCTGACTCCCTCTGACTCCACCTGACTCCAGATTGACTCCACCTGACTCCACCTGACTCCACTTGACTCCAGACTGACTCCACCTGACTCCATCTGACTCCACCTGACTCCCTCTGACTCCATCTGACTCCACTTGATTCCATCTGACTCCACCTGACTCCAGATTGACTCCACCTGACTCCATCTGACTCCACCTGACTCCATCTGACTCCACCTGACTCCACCTGACTCCCTCTGACTCCACCTGACTCCACTTGATTCCACCTGACTCCACCTGACTCCACCTGACTCCAGATTGACTCCACCTGACTCCACCTGACTCCACTTGACTCCAGCTGACTCCACCTGACTCCATCTGACTCCAGACTGTCTCCAGACTGACTCCAGGCTGACTCCCTCTGACTCCATCTGACTCCACCTGACTTCACCTGACTCCCTCTGACTCCACCTGACTCCATCTGACTCCATCTGACTGCACCTGACTTCACCTGACTCCCTCTGACTCCACCTGACTCCACCTGACTCCACCTGACTCCAGACTGACTCCACCTGACTCCCTCTGACTCCACCTGACTCCATCTGACTCCCTCTGACTCCACCTGACTCCATCTGACTCCCTCTGACTCCATCTGACTCCACCTGACTCCATCTGACTCCACCTGACTCCACCTGACTCCCTCTGACTCCACCTGACTCCACCTGACTCCACCTGACTCCACCTGACTCCAGATTGACTCCACCTGACTCCATCTGACTCCACCTGACTCCATCTGACTCCAGACTGTCTCCAGACTGACTCCACCTGACTCCAGACTGACTCCAGACTGACTCCAGGCTGACTCCCTCTGACTCCACCTGACTTCACCTGACTCTCTCTGACTCCACCTGACTCCACCTGACTCCATCTGACTGCACCTGACTTCACCTGACTCCCTCTGACTCCACCTGACTCCACCTGACTCCACCTGACTCCAGACTGACTCCACCTGACTCCCTCTGACTCCATCTGACTCCCTCTGACTCCATCTGACTCCACCTGACTCCATCTGACTCCACCTGACTCCACCTGACTCCCTCTGACTCCACCTGACTCCACTTGATTCCACCTGACTCCACCTGACTCCACCTGACTCCAGATTGACTCCACCTGACTCCATCTGACTCCACCTGACTCCATCTGACTCCAGACTGTCTCCAGACTGACTCCACCTGACTCCAGACTGACTCCAGACTGACTCCAGGCTGACTCCCTCTGACTCCACCTGACTTCACCTGACTCTCTCTGACTCCACCTGACTCCACCTGACTCCATCTGACTGCACCTGACTTCACCTGACTCCCTCTGACTCCACCTGACTCCACCTGACTCCACCTGACTCCATCTGACTCCACCTGACTCCATCTGACTCCAGACTGTCTCCAGACTGACTCCACCTGACTCCAGACTGACTCCAGACTGACTCCAGGCTGACTCCCTCTGACTCCACCTGACTTCACCTGACTCTCTCTGACTCCACCTGACTCCACCTGACTCCATCTGACTGCACCTGACTTCACCTGACTCCCTCTGACTCCACCTGACTCCACCTGACTCCACCTGACTCCACCTGACTCCAGACTGACTCCACATGACTCCCTCTGACTCCATCTGACTCCCTCTGACTCCATCTGACTCCACCTGACTCCATCTGACTCCACCTGACTCCACCTGACTCCCTCTGACTCCACCTGACTCCACTTGATTCCACCTGACTCCACCTGACTCCACCTGACTCCAGATTGACTCCACCTGACTCCATCTGACTCCACCTGACTCCATCTGACTCCAGACTGTCTCCAGACTGACTCCACCTGACTCCAGACTGACTCCAGACTGACTCCAGGCTGACTCCCTCTGACTCCACCTGACTTCACCTGACTCTCTCTGACTCCACCTGACTCCACCTGACTCCATCTGACTGCACCTGACTTCACCTGACTCCCTCTGACTCCACCTGACTCCACCTGACTCCACCTGACTCCAGACTGACTCCACCTGACTCCCTCTGACTCCATCTGACTCCCTCTGACTCCACCTGACTCCATCTGACTCCATCTGACTCCACCTGACTCCAGACTGACTCCAGAATGACTCCATCTGACTCCATCTGACTCCACCTGACTCCAGACTGACTCCATCTGACTCCATCTGACTCCATCTGACTCCACCTGACTCCAGACTGACTCCAGAATGACTCCATCTGACTCCATCTGACTCCATCTGACTCCACCTGACTCCAGACTGACTCCAGACTGACTCCATCTGACTCCAGAATGACTCCAGACTGACTCCATCTGACTCCATCTGACTCCATCTGACTCCACCTGACTCCAGACTGACTCCAGACTGACTCCATCTGACTCCAGACTGACTCCAGACTGACTCCATCTGACTCCAGAATGACTCCAGACTGACTCCATCTGACTCCATCTGACTCCATCTGACTCCACCTGACTCCAGACTGACTCCAGACTGACTCCATCTGACTCCAGAATGACTCCAGACTGACTCCATCTGACTCCATCTGACTCCATCTGACTGTCAAATGTCAAAAAAATGTCTGTGAAATAGTCTGAAAAGATTTCTGAACATTTTCAAAAAATAGTCCAGAAAATGTCCAAAAGAAAGGCAGAAGAAAAGTCCGATCCTGGTATCATAGTAAACTATAAACCTGATGAATCCATCGTTACCAACCATGTCACACTAGCTGGTCGGTTTCTGGACTATATCTGTTATTGTTTTGTGTTGTTTTGTATTAAATATTTGACTAATCTCCCTTTAAAGTTCATTTTGAACAGATACAAAAATGTATGGAGAAAAAAATGCTGGAGCTGTTGCCCCCGCGACCCGACCCCGGATAATCGGTTGAAGATAGATGGATGGAAAAAAATATGTGATTATTTCCACAATTAACAATGTACAATCATGCGTAGAAAAACAATTTTTTTTTAATTTAGTTTTTACATATTTTTTATTATGTAATTGTATTTTAATATGGTTTATTAGATATAATTTAAACACTTGATTTATTAAATAAAAATAAATATGATTTTCTGTATTTTTAGTTTCATTTATTTTTAATTTTATCAAATATATTTATCTATTTATTTATATGGATTTTTTAAAGATGTCTTTTATGTTTGTATTTATTTTATATATATATTATATGTTTAATAAAATATCATTTTTCTATAGTAATTGAATTTCTGCGATTAACTACGGACAATCCTGTCATTAAATATATTAGCCCTAATTTCTATATTTTATTTATTGTGTATTTTAGTGATGTAGTGATTGTGATATATTTTAAGGGACTCTATCCTAATAAATACACAGAATCTATTGACACTATTGATCCAATCAATCCATCAATCAATCAATCAATCAATCAACACCTCATGAAACAAGCATGCTAGTCTGTTAGCGACAGACTGAAAGAAGCAAACAGAAACATGGTGACTCCCTAAAAACCTGGAGTTTCCTCCGGAGGCGTCAACCTAAAGAGTTGTTGATTAATTAGTATTGTTGTCTTGTTTTTTGAACAATGGCTGAACACTGCTAGCGTTAGCCTCCAGTCTTTGCTTTGGTTAGCCTCGTCGGCTGTAAAAGCCCCTATATATTAACATTTAGATATAATCTATGTGGTATCTTGCAACCTAAACAGGTTTACAAGACATACGATCACTTTCCATGTCCAGGAGACCAAATATATAAATAATAATAAACAATAAATTTGTATTATTCAGCTAGTTTGTTTTAATTTTCCAGGCTTTAGAAATGAAATAAAAGCATCCAGGTAAAATACCAAGTTTTCAGGAAGTTTGTGTCTCTAGAATCAGCATTAATCAGTGATGATAAGATAACAGACATTCAGTGCTAATGTGTGTGTGTGTGTGTGTGTTGGGCGTTAGCAAGCGTCTATCTAGTCACTAATCTGGTTGACAAGAACACAGGATGAGAACCAAGAAGGCGTCTTACCTCGTTAAGCTGTCCGATCAGATTAATTAGTAACGGAGAAGCATGAAGGGAGACAAGAGTCATCAGCTATCAGCTCACTGCTGCTAACAGCAGAGATCAATAGATCAATACATCTACACACGAAGGGTTAAAACCACAAGAAAATATCTTCAGTTTCTAAAACCGGAGGGAGAATTTAGACCTATTATTTTGAAACTTCAGACTTTATACTGAAAATCCTGAGAATTAAATCTTCATGTGGCTCTAACCCTTTTCTATAGATGTGAAGAAACCCGAATAAACATTTCACATATAATCAAGACATTTCAACGGTTCATCAGTGAGACCAGTGAAACCAGTAACACCAGTAAAACCAGTGAAACCAGTGAAACCAGTGTAACCAGTAACACCAGTAAGTCATTATTCTAACATAAAGAAGCTCACAGTTTGCTAAATAAAATCTTATTTTCAGAATTATGAAATAAACTGTTATTATGCAAAGATGCAGGATGAGATCACGTTTAAAAAGTTATTATTATTATTATTATTATTATTATTGAACATGACCCTCACATTTCAAAATATACTTTAAAATAAGAAGGATATTTAATTTTCAGATGCTCTAGGATTATTTCACAATTTCATGGACACAGATCTTGTCTGTATTTATTCATATTGTTTGTTTCAGTTAACGTTAGCCAGCCGTCCCCTCCTCCTGCAGTAGTCTCCAGACAAGCTGGCTAGCTAGTAGGGTACTGGTGTTGGTGTAGGGTACTGGTGTTGGGGTAGGGTACTGGTGTTGGTGTAGGGTACTGGTGTTGGGGTAGGGTACTGGTGATAGGGTAGGGTACTGGTGTCGGGGTAGGGTACTGGTGTTGGGGTAGGGTACTGGTGTTAGGGTAGGGTACTGGTGTTGGGGTAGGGTACTGGTGTTGG
>CM025843.1:25996698-26039198 GCA_014673565.1 Sebastes schlegelii | reverse complement strand
TACCTAACCGGGTGTAAACCGACTGGAACGGTGTACCTAACCGGGTGTAAACCGACTGGAACGGTGTACCTGACCGGGTGTAAACCGACTGGAACGGTGTACCTGACCGGGTGTAAACCGACTCTAACGGTGTACCTAACCGGGTGTAAACCGACTGGAACGGTGTACCTAACCGGGTGTAAACCGACTGTAACGGTGTACCTGACCGGGTGTAAACCGACTGTAACGGTGTACCTGACCGGGTGTAAACCGACTCTAATGGTGTACCTGACCGGGTGTAAACCGACTGTAACGGTGTACCTAACCGGGTGTAAACCGACTGTAACGGTGTACCTGACCGGGTGTAAACCGACTGTAACGGTGTACCTGACCGGGTGTAAACCGACTCTAATGGTGTACCTAACCGGGTGTAAACCGACTGTAAAGGTGTAGCTAACCGGGTGTAAACCGACTGGAACGGTGTACCTGACCGGGTGTAAACCGACTGTAACGGTGTACCTGACCGGGTGTAAACCGACTGGAATGGTGTACCTGACCGGGTGTAAACCGACTCTAATGGTGTACCTAACCGGGTGTAAACCGACTGTAACGGTGTACCTAACCGGGTGTAAACCGACTGTAACGGTGTAGCTAACCGGGTGTAAACCGACTGTAATGGTGTAAAAAGCTAAAGCTACCACGTTGTTACCACAACAACACAGATGAATGGCACACACATCACGTGACATCACATCACATGACAGGAGAGAGGATGGTGATTGGCCCTGGTTTCTTTTCACACTGCTGCCTTCTATCGATCAATAATCAATAATCTGATCAGCATGGTATGAGTAGTGGTCCAGATCCAGTACAGCATGGTATGAGTACTGGTCCAGATCCAGTACAGCATGGTATGAGTACTGGTCCAGATCCAGTACAGCATGGTATGAGTACTGGTCCAGATCCAGTACAGCATGGTATGAGTAGTGGTCCAGATCCAGTACAGCATGGTATGAGTACTGGTCCAGATCCAGTACAGCATGGTATGAGTACTGGTCCAGATGTGGTCCAGGTTCTTGGAGCTGCAGTGTGAAAAGAGCAGAGAGTTCAGAGTCCTGGAACAAAACAAACCTCTGTGGTGACCCGGTTCTGGTGGACCCTCCAGGACTCTGGCGTGAACATTTCAACAAAGACTCGGCAGACATCCTTCCTCTACTCTCTCTAGCTCTGTTCTTATTGGCTAGCCTGGGGGCTGACTGACCAATCAGAATCTCTCTGTCCCAAACAGCCCAACCAATCATGGCGAGGGCGAGGAGATGGGCGATGTGATGGAAGAGGACGGATGAGACGACCACGACAACAACAAACGGCAACCAATCAGAGAGAGAGATGGGCGGAGCTGAAACCTGATTGGTTTGAGGTAACATGGTGGGAGGAGTCAGGGATCGTGATGTCACAGTTTCACAGAGGGGTAAAAATGAGGCGCTAAGTGATGACATCACAGCGGGTGATGGGTGTGGCTCCATGCGCAGTGGTGACCCCCCCCCAACATGAACCCCCCCTTATCCCCAAACTGAACCACTTACCATTAATGGGCACTTTACACAGAGAGAGAGAGAGGAAGAGAGAGGAGACAGGTATAAGCATCAACGTCAGCGTTAGCCTCAATCTACTGCTAACACAGCTAGCATCACTCAAACAGGAACTAGCTCCTTAGCACTGCAGCTACTCTACTGACAGCTAGCAGCTAGCAGCTAGCGCCTCAGCTCACCTGGCTCACCTGGCTAACTGTAGCCTCGGCTAACGGCACAACCCCTGAAGACAGATTAGCTAGCCTGAGGAGAGAGGAGAAACAGGAGTTGATGCGTTCCCCTTCCTTCACCTGGACATTCAACTAGCCTAACAGCACCGTTAGCATCCCAGTTTTGCCTAAACTGGACGGCCCATTGTTCCATTGGACCGAGAGCCCGTTGTCCCGACAACACATATAGACATATACACGTAGACGCCACATCGACTCCTGGATCGTACGTCAACATGGGCGCCATATTGGACCAGGCAAGTGAACGGGAGGCTGCCGTGTTCATGCTTTTGATCCCCCGTTCACTAGTAGAGGCTTAACGGACAGTCTGGACAGGTCCATGATGGCGCCCACGTTGAAGTACCGCCGCAACGGGCTGAAGCGTCCAATAAGGCATCTACGTATATATGTCTGTATATATGTCTCTGTATATATGTCTGTATATATGTCTCTGTATATATGTCTGTGTATATATGTCTGTATATATGTCTGTATATATGTCTCTGTATATATGTCTGTGTATATATGTCTGTATATATGTCTGTATATATGTCTCTGTATATATGTCTGTATATATGTCTGTATATGTCTCTGTATATATGTCTCTGTATATATGTCTGTATATATGTCTGTATATGTCTCTGTATATATGTCTCTGTATATGTCTGTATATATGTCTGTATATGTCTCTGTATATATCTGGTATATATGTCTGTATATATGTCTCTGTATATGTCTCTGTATATATCTGTGTATATATGTCTGTATATGTCTCTGTATATATGTCTGTATATGTCTCTGTATATATGTCTCTGTATATATGTATGTATATATGTCTCTGTATATATGTCTCCGTATATATGTCTCTGTATATATGTCTGTATATATGTCTCTGTATATGTGTCTCTGTATATATGTCTGTATATGTGTCTCTGTATATGTCTGTATATATGTCTCTGTATATATGTCTGTATATATGTCTCTGTATATATGTCTCTGTATATATGTCTGTATATGTCTCTGTATATATGTCTGTATATATGTCTGTATATGTCTCTGTATATATGTCTCTGTATATATGTATGTATATATGTCTCTGTATATATGTCTCCGTATATATGTCTCTGTATATATGTCTGTATATGTCTCTGTATATGTGTCTCTGTATATATGTCTGTATATGTGTCTCTGTATATGTCTGTATATATGTCTCTGTATATATGTCTCTGTATATATGTCTCCGTATATATGTCTCTGTATATATGTCTGTATATATGTCTCTGTATATGTGTCTCTGTATATATGTCTGTATATGTGTCTCTGTATATGTCTGTATATATGTCTCTGTATATATGTCTGTATATATGTCTCTGTATATATGTCTCTGTATATATGTCTGTATATGTCTCTGTATATATGTCTGTATATATGTCTGTATATATGTCTGTATATGTCTCTGTATATATGTCTCTGTATATATGTCTGTATATATGTCTCTGTATATGTCTGTATATATGTCTGTGTATATATGTCTGTATATATGTCTCTGTATGTCTCTGTATATATATGTCTGTATATATGTCTGTATATATGTCTGTATATATGTCTGTATATATGTCTGTATATATGTCTCTGTATATATGTCTCTGTATATATGTCTGTGTATATATGTCTGTATATATGTCTGTATATATCTCTGTATATGTCTCTGTATATATGTCTGTATATATGTCTCTGTATATATGTCTGTATATATGTCTGTATATATGTCTCTGTATATGTCTGTATATATGTCTGTATATATGTCTCTGTATATATGTCTGTATATATGTCTCTGTATATGTCTGTGTATATGTCTGTATATATGTCTCTGTATATAGTCTGTATATATGTCTCTGTATATATGTCTGTATATATGTCTCTGTATATGTCTGTATATATGTCTCTGTATATATCTGTGTATATATGTCTCTGTATATGTCTGTATATATGTCTCTGTATATATGTCTGTATATATGTCTCTGTATATATGTCTCTGTATATATGTCTCTGTATATATGTCTCTGTATATGTGTCTCTGTATATATGTCTCGTATATATGTCTGTATATGTCTCTGTATATATGTCTCTGTATATGTCTGTATATATGTCTCTGTATATATGTCTGTATATATGTCTCTGTATATATGTCTGTATATATGTCTCTGTATATGTCTCTGTATATGTCTGTATATATGTCTCTGTATATGTGTCTCTGTATATATGTCTCTGTATATATGTCACTGTATATGTCTGTATATATGTCTGTGTATATATGTCTGTATATATGGCTCTGTATATATGTCTCTGTATATATCTGTGTATATATGTCTGTATATATGTCTCTGTATATATGTCTGTATATATGTCTCTGTATATATGTCTCTGTATATATGTCTCTGTATATATGTCTGTATATACGTCTCTGTATATGTGTCTCTGTATATATGTCTCGTATATATGTCTGTATATGTGTCTCTGTATATATGTCTCTGTATATATGTCTGTATATGTCTCTGTATATATGTCTCTGTATATGTCTGTATATATGTCTCTGTATATATGTCTCTGTATATATGTCTGTATATGTTTCTGTATATATGTCTGTATATATGTCTCTGTATATATGTCTTTGTATATATGTCTCTGTATATATGTCTGTATATGTGTCTCTGTATATATGTCTGTATATATGTCTCTGTAAATGTCTCTGTATATATGTCTGTATATATGTCTCTATATATGTCTGTATATATGTCTCTGTATATATGTCTGTATATATGTCTCTGTATATGTCTGTATATATGTCTCTGTATATGTGTCTCTGTATATATGTCTCTGTATATATGTCACTGTATATGTCTGTATATATGTCTGTGTATATATGTCTGTATATATGTCTCTGTATATATCTGTGTATATATGTCTGTATATATGTCTCTGTATATATGTCTGTATATGTGTCTCTGTATATGTCTGTATATATGTCTCTGTATATATGTCTGTATATATGTCTCTGTATATATGTCTCTGTATATATGTCTGTATATGTCTCTGTATATATGTCTGTATATATGTCTGTATATGTCTCTGTATATATGTCTCTGTATATATGTCTCTGTATATATGTCTCCGTATATATGTCTCTGTATATATGTCTGTATATATGTCTCTGTATATGTGTCTCTGTATATATGTCTGTATATGTGTCTCTGTATATGTCTGTATATATGTCTCTGTATATGTCTCTGTATATATGTCTCCGTATATATGTCTCTGTATATATGTCTGTATATATGTCTCTGTATATGTGTCTCTGTATATATGTCTGTATATGTGTCTCTGTATATGTCTGTATATATGTCTCTGTATATATGTCTGTATATATGTCTCTGTATATATGTCTCTGTATATATGTCTGTATATGTCTCTGTATATATGTCTCTGTATATATGTCTGTATATATGTCTGTATATGTCTCTGTATATATGTCTCTGTATATATGTCTGTATATATGTCTCTGTATATGTCTGTATATATGTCTGTGTATATATGTCTGTATATATGTCTCTGTATGTCTCTGTATATATATGTCTGTATATATGTCTGTATATATGTCTGTATATATGTCTGTATATATGTCTCTGTATATATGTCTCTGTATATATGTCTCTGTATATATGTCTGTGTATATATGTCTGTATATATGTCTGTATATATATCTCTGTATATGTCTCTGTATATATGTCTGTATATATGTCTCTGTATATATGTCTGTATATATGTCTGTATATATGTCTCTGTATATGTCTGTATATATGTCTGTATATATGTCTCTGTATATATGTCTGTATATATGTCTCTGTATATGTCTGTGTATATGTCTGTATATATGTCTCTGTATATATGTCTGTATATATGTCTCTGTATATATGTCTGTATATATGTCTCTGTATATGTCTGTATATATGTCTCTGTATATATCTGTGTATATATGTCTCTGTATATGTCTGTATATATGTCTCTGTATATATGTCTGTATATATGTCTCTGTATATATGTCTCTGTATATATGTCTCTGTATATATGTCTCTGTATATGTGTCTCTGTATATATGTCTCGTATATATGTCTGTATATGTCTCTGTATATATGTCTCTGTATATGTCTGTATATATGTCTCTGTATATATGTCTGTATATATGTCTCTGTATATATGTCTGTATATATGTCTCTGTATATGTCTCTGTATATGTCTGTATATATGTCTCTGTATATGTGTCTCTGTATATATGTCTCTGTATATATGTCACTGTATATGTCTGTATATATGTCTGTGTATATATGTCTGTATATATGGCTCTGTATATATGTCTCTGTATATATCTGTGTATATATGTCTGTATATATGTCTCTGTATATATGTCTGTATATATGTCTCTGTATATATGTCTCTGTATATATGTCTCTGTATATATGTCTGTATATACGTCTCTGTATATGTGTCTCTGTATATATGTCTCGTATATATGTCTGTATATGTGTCTCTGTATATATGTCTCTGTATATATGTCTGTATATGTCTCTGTATATATGTCTCTGTATATGTCTGTATATATGTCTCTGTATATATGTCTCTGTATATATGTCTGTATATATGTTTCTGTATATATGTCTGTATATATGTCTCTGTATATATGTCTTTGTATATATGTCTCTGTATATATGTCTGTATATGTGTCTCTGTATATATGTCTGTATATATGTCTCTGTAAATGTCTCTGTATATATGTCTGTATATATGTCTCTATATATGTCTGTATATATGTCTGTATATATGTCTGTATATATGTCTCTGTATATGTCTGTATATATGTCTCTGTATATGTGTCTCTGTATATATGTCTCTGTATATATGTCACTGTATATGTCTGTATATATGTCTGTGTATATATGTCTGTATATATGTCTCTGTATATATCTGTGTATATATGTCTGTATATATGTCTCTGTATATATGTCTGTATATATGTCTCTGTATATATGTCTCTGTATATATGTCTGTATATACGTCTCTGTATATGTGTCTCTGTATATATGTCTCGTATATATGTCTGTATATGTGTCTCTGTATATATGTCTCTGTATATATGTCTGTATATGTCTCTGTATATATGTCTCTGTATATGTCTGTATATATGTCTCTGTATATATGTCTCTGTATATATGTCTTTGTATATATGTCTCTGTATATATGTCTGTATATGTGTCTCTGTATATATGTCTGTATATATGTCTCTGTATATATGTCTGTATATATGTCTCTGTATATGTGTCTCTGTATATATGTCACTGTATATGTCTGTATATATGTCTGTGTATATATGTCTGTATATATGTCTCTGTATATATCTGTGTATATATGTCTGTATATATGTCTCTGTATATATGTCTGTATATATGTCTCTGTATATATGTCTCTGTATATATGTCTGTATATACGTCTCTGTATATGTGTCTCTGTATATATGTCTCGTATATATGTCTGTATATGTGTCTCTGTATATATGTCTCTGTATATATGTCTGTATATGTCTCTGTATATATGTCTCTGTATATGTCTGTATATATGTCTCTGTATATATGTCTCTGTATATATGTCTTTGTATATATGTCTCTGTATATATGTCTGTATATGTGTCTCTGTATATATGTCTGTATATATGTCTCTGTAAATGTCTCTGTATATATGTCTGTATATATGTCTCTGTATATATGTCTGTATATATGTCTCTGTATATATGTCTGTATATATGTCTCTGTATATATGTCTGTATATATGTCTGTATATGTGTCTCTGTATATATGTCTGTATATATGTCTCTGTAAATGTCTCTGTATATATGTCTGTATATATGTCTCTGTATATATGTCTGTATATATGTCTCTGTATATATGTCTGTATATGTGTCTCTGTATATGTGTCTCTGTATATATGTCTCTGTAAATGTCTCGGTATATATGTCTGTATATATGTCTGTATATATATGTGTCTCTGTATATATGTCTATGTATATGTGTCTCTGTATATATGTCTGTATATATGTCTCTGTATATATGTCTGTATATGTGTCTCTGTATATGTGTCTCTGTATATATGTCTCTGTAAATGTCTCGGTATATATGTCTGTATATATGTCTGTATATATATGTGTCTCTGTATATGTCTATGTATATATGTCTCTGTATATATGTCTCTGTATATATGTCTGTATATGTGTCTGTATATATGTCTATGTATATATATCTGTGGTTGCAGTGATGTCACAGCGTACTGTGGGTGTGGTCAGTACGTTGTGACATCACTGGAGAGGCGGAGCAACACTTTTTGACTTCATGTCATCGATGAAGGAAATAATGGTTCTTTAAATCAAGCAGAGAACAAACTGATCTTTGGTTTGAGCTTTAAACAGTCTCATTGTTCTTCTTAAAGGATGTGATGACAGTTAAAGGTCCAGTATCTTGAATGGACAGCAGAGGGCGAGCTAGCTTAGCATAGCTTAGCACAGCTTCCTGTCCTGTGTACTGAAGGTCGTGTCCTGTGCACTGAAGGTCGTGTCCTGTGCACTGAAGGTCGTGTCCTGTGTACTGAAGGTCGTGTCCTGTGCACTGAAGGTCGTGTCCTGTGTACTGAAGGTCGTGTCCTGTGCACTGAAGGTCGTGTTCGTTTTCTAACTTTCTGCTCATTTCACGTTAAATAAAGAAAATCTGAAAACATCCACAAACAGCTGCGACGTCCAGAGACTCAGACAGCAGCTAACGGACTCTGACTGACTCCGCTGGTGTCCCCCCCCCCCGTCCACGAGGCCGTGTTGTGTCCATGCAGAGGTTGGAGGTCACAGACAGACGTGACGTCAACACGACACGCAGGAATGTTGTGGATGCGGGGATGGAGTGAAGCCCACCGTCGTTTTACAAAGAAAAACCACAGAATAAAAAAACAAAAAAACAAAAACAGCTTCAATAAATAAATGTAAATAATTAATAAAATTTAAAATTAAAAAAATAATTGAATTAACTAAATGATGAAAACAAAAACAAATAAAAAAGAAATAACCAGTTAAAATGTCATACATCAAATAAATGCAAAAAAGAAATAATAAAAAATGAAGAAAACAAAATATTTAATTGAAATATTAATAATAACAATAATAATAATATTAATAATAATAATAATAATATTAATAATAATAATAATAATATTAATAATAATATTATTAATAATAATAATATTATTATTATTAATAATAATAATACTAATAACAATATATAATAATAATAATAATGATGATGTATTGACGTAAATCAAAATCAAAAGGCTCTAAGGTGGAACAAATATAAAATAAATATTCTGTGATATTAAATAAATATAATAATCAAATTGGAGCATTTGGAGGAAAATAAAAATAATAAAAACTTAAATTAAAAAAAAAGTTTTAAAATTAGAAATTAAAACCCCAAAAGAACCAAAAGCAGCCGAACGAGAAGCAAGCAGGGATGGATGGAAGCCAAAATATCACTCTCTCTTTCTCATTCTCTCCATCCTCTCTGATCTCTGTGTCCTTTCACCTATCTCACCTGTCTGTCTACTTCCTGTCTGTCTGTCTGTCTGTCTGTCTACTTCCTGTCTGTCTGTCTACCTGTCTGTCTACCTGTGCAGGTTGGGTTTTCTGTCCTACAGAGGAAGGAAAGGAAAAGTGTCTCACCCAGAATGGCCGTCGGTACGAAGGGATCTGTCCTCAGGACACATCAGCAGCAGACAGAGAGAGAGAGAGACAGACAGAGAGACAGACAGACAGACAGAGAGACAGAGAGGACAAAGGAAGAAGAAAGGAAGAAGAAGGAAAAATCAGCTCCCTACATCTCTGTACATGTATAGCTGACTGAGGCTAACCGTCACCACCAGATGAGGACCAGATGAGGACCAGATGAGGACCAGATGAGGACCAGCTGTGGACCAGATGTGGACCAGATGTGGACCAGATGAGGACCAGCTGTGGACCAGATGTGGACCAGATGTGGACCAGATGAGGACCAGATGTGGACCATATGAGGACTAGATGTGGACCAGATGTGGACCAGATGAGGACCATATTAGGACCAGATGTGGACCAGATGAGGACCAGATGTGGACCAGATGTGGACCAGATGTGGACCAGTTGAGGACCAGATGTGGACCAGATGAGGACCAGATATAAACCAGATGTGGACCCAGATGAGGACCAGATGTGGACCAGATGTGGACCAGTTGAGGACCAGATGTGGACCAGATGAAAACCAGATGTAAACCAGATGTGGACCAGATGAGGACCAGATGTGGACCAGATGAGGACCATATTAGGACCAGATGTGGACCAGATGAGGACCAGATGTGGACCCAGATGTGGACCAGATGTGGACCCAGATGTGGACCCAGAGTCCACGCCGGAGACACACCGAGGTACCAACACCTTCCGTCCTCTGGGAGACTTCTAACAGACATCTAAAGACAACGTGTCTTCAGAGGTTTCAGTCTCAGACTATAGAGACGGGGGATCTTACAGGTCTCTGTTTACAGACTACAACCAGATTCCTTTAGAGATGATGTCACTTCCTGTTCCTGGTGAAGTGAAGTCCCCTCTGAGGATGCTAACGCTAGCTAGCTATACTAACCTTATTGTTAGCTAATTGATAACAGACTGCTGTCCATCTCTATTCCAGACCATAATACCCTGGCAGGTTACCATGGAGATGTGATACGCTCAGAGGGGGTGTTACCTGGGTAGTAGGAGTTGGGGACGGTGGTGCTGATGGTGTTTGTCTTCAGGGTGAAGGAGGACGGAGACGACACGGCTGGACGGAGACACAACAAACAACCTTCAGTTTAGGAGGAGCTGATGTACCGGATCAGCAGGAGGTCAAGGTTCTGGTTCTGAACGGAGTCTGGTGGATTTTGTAAAGCCTTTGTAATGATATTTCTTTTATTTTGTAAAGCCTATGTAATGATATTTCTTTTATTTTGTAAAGCCTTTGTAATGATATTTCTTTTATTTTGTAAAGCCTTTGTAATGATATTTCTTTTATTTTGTAAAGCCTATGTAATGATATTTCTTTTATTTTGTAAAGCCTTTGTAATGATATTTCTTTTATTTTGTAAAGCCTTTGTAATGATATTTCTTTTATTTTGTAAAGCCTATGTAATGATATTTCTTTTATTTTGTAAAGCCTATGTAATGATATTTCTTTTATTTTGTAAAGCCTTTGTAATGATATTTCTTTTATTTTGTAAAGCCTATGTAATGATATTTCTTTTATTTTGTAAAGCCTATGTAATGATATTTCTTTTATTTTGTAAAGCCTTTGTAATGATATTTCTTTTATTTTGTAAAGCCTTTGTAATGATATTTCTTTTATTTTGTAAAGCCTATGTAATGATATTTCTTTTATTTTGTAAAGCCTATGTAATGATATTTCTTTTATTTTGTAAAGCCCGTGTAATACATTTTTTATTTTGTAAAGCCTTTGTAATGATATTTCTTTTATTTTGTAAAGCCTTTGTGATGATATCATAATAATAACGATGATCTTGTTATTATTCCTCAGAATGAGGAGCTGAATATTAAACCACAGAAGAAGAAGTGAGTGAGTGTGTGTGCTGGAGGAGCTCAGAGGAGGTGAAAGCCAGAGGGAAGGTCGTCTCCTCCGTCTCCTCCGTCCTCTGCACCTCCATCATCCCTCCATCATCTTCCAGCTCCCTCCAGCCTCGCGGCCGTCTCTCTGACAGTACGTCACTTCATGATAAAACATTCGGTCATATCACCTACAGTCACTCCTCCGTCTCCTCATCACTCCGTTTCAGTCCTCTCTATTAAACTAGAAGACAAACTGAGTGATCATTTATTCATCATGTTTACTGTCCGTCTGACTGATGGACAGAACAGGAGGACGTCAGCTTGTCTCAGTAATCTGTCCTCATGTCCCTTATTTCATCTTCATCTCGTCTTCCTCTCCTGTCCTTTCATCGTCTCATTGCTTCCTTCTCGTCTCTGCTTTTTGTCTTTGTCTCCTCTCTCATCTTTGTCTTCTATCTCCCGTCTCGTCACTTCTTTTCTCTTTTTCTCTATAATTTGTCTCATTGTGTCTTTGTCTCTCTAATCTTTTGTTTTTTGTCTCACATATGACTTGTTGTATTTCACCCATTTTGCTTTTATCTCTTTTCTTTCTCTCTTTTTTTTTCTTTTCTCATCTTGTCCAGTCTCATCTCCGTCTCTCCGTCTCTCCGTCTTTGTCTTTGTCTTGTTGTCTTGTTTTTCCTCTCTCTTAGAATACAGGACACTCCTGTCTGTCCTTCAGAGGTAAAAGAAGTCACCGGACCAAAGGACCTTTTCTTATCGAGCTCCTTTCCTCTGGAATGACCTCCCTATGGACATCAGACGGTCTGATTCTGTGGAGGTCTTTAAATCTAAACTCAAAACCTCCCGTCTGTCCCTTCCTCTGGAATAACCTCCCTATGGACATCAGACAGTCTGATTTTGTGGAGGTCTTTAAATCTAAACTCAAAACCTCCCGCCTGTCCTTTCACCTGGAGTAACCTCCCTATAGACATCAGACAGTCTGATTCTGTGGAGGTCTTTAAATCTAAACCTACAACCTGCCGCTTGTCCCTTCCTCTGGAATAACCTCCCTACAGACATCAGACAGTCTGATTCTGTGGAGAGCTTTAAATCTAAACTTAAAACCTCCCATCTGTCCCTTCCTCTGGAATAACCTCCCTGTAGACATCAGACAGTCTGATTCTGTGGAGATCTTTAAATCTAAACTTAAAACCTCCCGTCTGTCCCTTCCTCTGGTATAACCTCTCTATGGACATCAGACAGTCTGATTCTGTGGAGGTCTTTAAATCTAAACCTACAACCTGCCGCCTGTCCCTTCCTCTGGAATAACCTCCCTGTAGACATCAGACAGTCTGATTCTGTGGAGGTCTTTAAATCTAAACTCAAAACCTCCCGCCTGTCCTTTCACCTGGAGTAACCTCCCTATAGACATCAGACAGTCTGATTCTGTGGAGGTCTTTAAATCTAAACCTACAACCTCCCGCCTGTCCTTTCACCTGGAGTAACCTCCCTATAGACATCAGACAGTCTGATTCTGTGGAGGTCTTTAAATCTAAACCTACAACCTGCTACCTGTCCCTTCCTCTGGAATAACCTCCCTATAGACATCAGACAGTCTGATTCTGTGGAGGTCTTTAAATCTAAACTTTAAACCTCCTGTCTGTCCCTTCCTCTGGAATAACCTCCCTGTAGACATCAGACAGTCTGATTCTGTGGAGGTCTTTAAATCTAAACTCAAAACCTCCCGCCTGTCCTTTCACCTGGAGTAACCTCCCTATAGACATCAGACAGTCTGATTCTGTGGAGGTCTTTAAATCTAAACCTACAACCTGCCGCCTGTCCCTTCCTCTGGAATAACCTCCCTATAGACATCAGACAGTCTGATTCTGTGGAGGTCTTTAAATCTAAACTTTAAACCTCCTGTCTGTCCCTTCCTCTGGAATAACCTCCCTGTAGACATCAGACAGTCTGATTCTGTGGAGGTCTTTAAATCTAAACTCAAAACCTCTCGTATGTCCCTTCCTCTGGAATAACCTCCCTGTAGACATCAGACAGTCTGATTCTGTGGAGGTCTTTAACCCATCCCTTCTTCTGGAATAACCTCCCTATGGACATCAGACAGTCAGATTCTGTGGAGTTCTTTAAATCTAAACTCAAAACCTCTCGTCTGTCCCTTCCTCTGGAATAACCTCCCTATAGACATCAGACAGTCTGATTCTGAGGAGGTCTTTAAATCTAAACTCAAAACCTCTCGTCTGTCCCTTCCTCTGGAATAACCTCCCTGTAGACATCAGACAGTCTGATTCTGTGGAGGTCTTTAACCCATCCCTTCTTCTGGAATAACCTCCCTATGGACATCAGACAGTCAGATTCTGTGGAGTTCTTTAAATCTAAACTCAAAACCTCTCGTCTGTCCCTTCCTCTGGAATAACCTCCCTATAGACATCAGACAGTCTGATTCTGAGGAGGTCTTTAAATCTAAACTCAAAACCTCTCGTCTGTCCCTTCCTCTGGAATAACCTCCCTGTAGACATCAGACGGTCACCTACCTGTCTACCTGCCTAATGATATTGTTGGGGGAGTGTCTTTGGAAGGAGGTCTGAAGGGACGGACTGCCAGTGTTGATGACTTCGAGATTCAGGGACTTTTGGAGCTAGCAGCTAGTTAGCAGCTAGTTAGCAGCTATTGCTGCTAGCTCCTTTGACCACTGGGCTGGTTTAAAGGTTGGATACTTCTCTGGACCCCCCCCCCCCCCCCCCGCCGCCTCTGCACACACACACACACACACACACGTTTAAACAACATGGGGTTTGTGTGTTTGTGTGTTTGTGTGTTTGTGTGTACTCACTGCGTCCGTTCAGTGTGTGCGTGTGCGTGTCCACCATAGTTGTGTGTTGGGAGTTGTTGACCATCAGAGTCATTTCCTGTCTGGAGCTCAGAGTCTCCTTCCTCTTCTTCGCCAACTTCCTGTAGAGACAAAAAACAAACCCATTATATTTCCAGGGTACAACTCTGGACCTTGAACGCAACACGAAAGAGACGTTCACTGAACCTGCGTCACCACGAAACAATCACAACGTATAAGATGACATCAGAAGGTAGCGGCGGTCTTACTCTCTCTTAAGGTGGCACCAGCAGGTTATAATACGTTAAGGTGGCACCAGCAGGTTATAATACGTTAAGGTGGTACCAGCAGGTTATAATACGTTAAGGTGGTACCAGCAGGTTATAATACGTTAAGGTGGTACCAGCAGGTTATAATACGTCAAGGTGGTATATAAATGGAGTTATTACCACTGTATGTCTCTCTTAAGGTGGTATCAGCAGGTTGTATTGTGTGTAATATCAGAGTTAAAGGGCTGTGAGTGAGTTTTAAGGCGGTATGGGGGTTGTGTTAATGAGCTGTAACTAAACTGGAGATGAGACGGACACGACAGTTTGCTGTAATTGAAGTCGTAATTTTCTAAATTAGTTCTGCTTTTTAAATATATGAGCCATTAAACATCACACACACGCACACACACACACACGCGCACACACGCACACACACACACACACACACACACACACACACACACACAAACACACACACACACACACACACACAGGGAGTTAAATGGACGTTTCATCGTAGTTGAGGATCTCGTCTTCTTTTCCACACGTTTAATACAGACTTTATATATCATCTATCTCTCCATCATCTCTCTTTATATATATGTCTCTGTGTTGTATGGGTTCTGAGAGGCTCTGAGAGGAGAAGAGGACATTTAAAGGAGAGAAAACATCCTTTCAGTGTCGTCTGTCCATCGACCGTCTCAACACTCTGAAAACACTCCGTCTGCTACAGCTCCATTTAGTTTCTCTCTTTCTATTCCGAGTGTGAGAAGAAAAAACATCCATTTGTCCGATTGCTCACACACACGCACACACACACACGCGCGCACACACACACACACACACACACACACACACAGTGCAAAGTTTAACCCTGACCTGAAAATGGAAAAAGAAAAAAATACTGAAATATATAAATAAATATAAAAAAGGCTTTTAAAGTGAAAGTAAGACATCAGTGAAAGCAGCTGTGTGTGTGTGTGTGTGTGTGTGTGTGGGGTTAGCGTGGATGACGGTGAAAGCGCCCGGAGGCGAGGCGCTGCCCTCCTCCCCCTCATGTCTCCCGTCTCTTCTTCTGTGGTTCAGTCAGACGGTGAAAACCTGCAGCGGTTCTCTGATTCAGACCTCAACACACAAACGTCTCCAACTCTTCATCTGCTGGAAGACATGACACTGTCCAACATGTCCAACATGTCCAACATGTCCAACATGGTCCACACGATAGTCCAATAACAGCCAGAGGACACGTGACGACTACAAAGAGACGCAAAAATACCAAAAAGAGACGCAAAACTACCAAAAAGAGACGCAAAAATACCAAAAAGAGACGCAAAACGTCCACGGAGAGACGCAAAACGTCCACAAAGAAACGCAAAATGTCCACAAAGAGACGCCAAACGACTACAAAGAGATGAAAAATGTCCAAAAAGAGATGCAAAACGTCCACAGACGCAAAACGACTAGAAAGAGATGAAAAATGTCCACAAAGAGACGCAAAACTAACAAAAGAGACGCAAAACGTCCACAAAGAGATGCAAACGTACACAAAGAGACGCAAAACGTCCATAAAGAGATGCAAACGGACACAAAACGTCCAAAAAGAGATGCAAACGTACACAAAGAGACACAAAACGTCCATAAAGAGATGCAAACGTACACAAAGAGACACAAAACGTCCATAAAGAGATGCAAACGTACACAAAGAGACGCAAAACGTCCACAAAAAGACGCAAAACTTTCAGGTGTATATAGGTATAGAGGTGTATATATAGTTATAGAGGTGTATATAGGTATAGAGGTGTATATATAGGTATAGAGGTGTATATAGGTATAGAGGTGTATATAGGTGATTATAGGTATAGAGGTGTATATAGGTATAGAGGTGTATAGGTATAGAGGTGTATATAGGTATAGAGGTGTATATAGGTATAGAGGTGTATATAGGTGATTATAGGTATAGAGGTGTATATAGGTATAGAGGTGTATATATAGGTATAGAGGTGTATATAGGTATAGAAGTGTATATAGGTATAGAGGTGTTTATAGGTATAGAGGTGTATAGAGGTGTATATAGGTATAGAGGTGTAAAGAGGTGATTATAGGTATAGAGGTGTATATAGGTATAGCGGTGTATATAGGTATAGAGGTGTGTATATAGGTATAGAGGTGTATATAGGTATAGAGTTGTATATATAGGTATAGAGGTGTATATAGGTATAGAGGTGTATATAGGTATAGAAGTGTATATAGGTATAGAGGTGTTTATAGGTATAGAGGTGTATAGAGGTGTATATAGGTATAGAGGTGTAAAGAGGTGATTATAGGTATAGAGGTGTATATAGGTATAGCGGTGTATATAGGTATAGAGGTGTATATAGGTATAGAGGTGTATATAGGTATAGAGTTGTATATATAGGTATAGAGGTGTATATAGGTATAGAGGTGTATAGAGGTGTATATAGGTATAGAGGTGTATATAGGTATAGAGGTGTAAAGAGGTGATTATAGGTATAGAGGTGTATATAGGTATAGCGGTGTATATAGGTATAGAGGTGTATATAGGTATAGAGGTGTATATAGGTATAGAGTTGTGTATATATAGGTATAGAGGTGTATATAGGTATAGAGGTGTATATATAGGTATTGAGGTGTATATAGGTATAGAGGTGTTTATAGGTATAGAGGTGTTTATAGGTATAGAGGTGTATAGAGGTGATTTTAGTTATGGAGGTGTATATAGGTATAGAGGTGTATATATAGGTATTGAGGTGTATATAGGTATAGAGGTGTTTATAGGTATAGAGGTGTATATAGGTATAGAGGTGTTTATAGGTATAGAGGTGTATTTAGGTATAGAGGTGTATAGAGGTGATTTTAGTTATAGAGGTGTATATAGGTATAGAGGTGTATATATAGGTATTGAGGTGTATATAGGTATAGAGGTGTTTATAGGTATAGAGGTGTATATAGGTATAGAGGTGTTTATAGGTATAGAGGTGTATAGAGGTGATTTTAGTTATAGAGGTGTATATAGGTATAGAGGTGTATATCGGTATAGAGGTGTATAGAGGTGATTATAGGTATAGAGGTGTGTATATAGGTATAGAGGTGTATATAGGTATAGAGGTGTATATAGGTATAGAGGTGCATATAGGTATAGAGGTATATATAGGTATAGAGGTGTATATAAGTATAGAGGTGTATATAGGTATAGAGGTGTATATAGGTATAGAGGTATATATAGGTATAGAGGTGTATATAGGTATAGAGATGTATATAGGTATAGAGTTGTATATAGGTATAGAGGTGTATATAGGTATAGAGGTGTATATAGGTATAGAGGTATATATAGGTATAGAGGTATATATAGGTATAGAGGTGCATATAGGTATAGAGGTGCATATAGGTATAGAGGTATATATAGGTATAGAGGTATATATAGGTATAGAGATGTATATAGGTATAGAGGTGTATATAGGTATAGAGGTGTATATAGGTATAGAGGTGCATATAGGTATAGAGGTGTATATAGGTATAGAGGTGCATATAGGTATAGAGGTGTATATAGGTATAGAGGTGCATATAGGTATAGAGGTGCATATAGATATAGAGGTGTATATAGGTATAGAGGTGCATATAGGTATAGAGGTGTATATAGGTATAGAGGTGCATATAGGTATAGAGGTGTTTTACAGGAACGTCAGAGGTTATAAATCTTTACTCGTCTGTTAACGTTTCTTCAGGATTCCTCATCTTTTCAGATCGTATATATATATATATATTCTCTCTGTGTTTGTTTCCTTCCTGCAGAGCAGAGTCGACCTCTCTGACTCCAATCAGCTGTTCTGACCTCTGACCTCTGACCCCCCCGCCCCCAGCAGGAGGAAACATCAGTTTATCAGGAAAATACTGAACACACCTCAGTTCAATAGAGACTCTATGTGTGTGTGTGTGCGTGTGTGTGTGTGTGTGTATGTCGTATCATCTGCGAGGTGTCGGGGGGTTGATTGATTTAACACTTAAAATGAACACACACACACACACACACACACACACACACACAGATGCATGTCAAGGCTAATCTATGCTAATCTAATGAGCGACAGGACAATGACAACGCTGTTAGCAGTAATGGATGTCAGAGTGTGTGTGTGTGTGTGAGAGTGTGAGTGCGTGTGTGAGTGTGTAAGTGTATTTCTCCTTGTAACGATCATTTGATCAGACAGGTTTATTACAGCCGACTAATTCTATTAACCCTGCTCCACTGCCCACACACACACACACACACACACACACACACACACACACACACACACACACACACACACACACACACACACAGTATATCAGAGCAGCCTCCTTCATAACGCTGACTGAGTCTCTGACGTCCACATACTTTTGTCCAGATTTGAGTTTCTTATTTAAAAAAAGAAAGTTTACAGGACGACAAACAGACAGAAATATAAAAATATAAATATTACAGCCGTCAATCAATTAAAATGATTAATCACTGATTAATCTCACGTTTTATCTTTTCTAAAAGAACCTTAAGGGAGATTAGTCCAGTATTTAATCCTCTTATCAACATGGGAGTGGACTAATATGCTGCTTTATGTAAATGTATGTATATATTTATTATTATAAATCAATGATCAACACGGATCAATAACAGATATTAATCCAGAAACCCTCACAGGTACTGCATTTAGCATAAACAATATGCTCCAATCATAACATGTCAAACTGCAGCCCAACAGGCAACAACAGCTGTCAGTGTGTCAGTGTGCTGACTTGACTATGACTTGCCCCAAACTGCATGTGATTATCATAAAGTGGGCATGTCTGTAAAGGGGAGACTCGTGGGTACCCATAGAACCCATTTACATTCACTGATCTGGAGGTCAGAGGTCAAGGGACCCCTTTGAAAATGGACACGACAGTTTGGAGCGTTATTTAATCAACGTTGACTTCTGGCCTCACACGGGGCACCAATATGGGTCTCCTGGTGAAAGTCTGGTGTTTTTAGACCCACCCATCCACCCCGACCTCCTCCCTCCACCCCGACCTCCTCCCTCCACAGCATTCACCGCTCTATACTTCCTGTACGAGTTGATTTTGCGGGCTATATATGAATTACAGTTCAGTACTTTTAGGAGGATGAGAACAGCCTGAATATAAACACACTAATAAACCTGATTATCAGAACTCAGTCGTGTTTCTGTGGAGAGTTCATTCATTTTATACTTGTTTTAATAAATTTCTAATATAAGACTGGAGCTGTGCGCATACACACACACACACACACACACACACACACACACACACACACACACACACACAGTGACCTGAGGAGGAGGAGGACTTCCTGTCTCCCTGAGGAGGCGTCGGTTGGAGATACCTGGAGGGAAACTTAGGTTTCTCTCCTCCGTCTCTTCTTATTGATCAAAGAGTTTCACCAGTTTTATTTTCACTTTTCACATCACGGTTTGAAACAGGAAGCAGAGAGCGTCCTCTTAGCGTTCAACCAATCAGGAGGAAGAACCTGGAGGCGCGTTGGCGTCGAGTCAAGTGAACTAAAATCTTCCTCCAGATACAACTGGAGGCTGATTACAGCAGGAGAAAGATGCACCAGTGGTGGAAAGTAACTAAGTACTTTTACTCAAGCTCTATACTTATGTACAAATCCAAGGTACTTGTACTTTACTTGAGTATTTCCATGTTCTGCTACTTCCTACTCCACTACATCTCAGAGGTAAATATTCCTCGCTGAGAGGAAGTCTCTGAATGTTGTTTGTTCTTATGCACCAAACAGCAGCTCAGAGAACCCGATCCTCTCGGAGTCTGTCGCTGACGTCTTGGAAAGGGCGCCGACTGGGGACTCTATAGTTCTGCTGGGGGACTTCAACGCTCACATGAGCGATAATGGAGAAAACTGGAGGGGGGTGATTGGGAGGAACGGCCTGCCTGATCTGAACCTCAGTGGTGCTTTGGACTTCTGTCCTAGTCCTGGATTGACCATAACAAACACCATGTTCAAGCATAGGGTGGTTCATCAGTGTACTTGGTACCAGAACACCCTAGGCGGTGTACTTTGTACCAGAACACCGTGTGTCAACGATCGATGATCGACTTCGTGGTCGTATCATCAGATCTGCGGCCGGTTGTTTTGGACACTCGGGTGAATAGAGGAGCAGAGCTGTCAACTGATCACCACCTGGTGCTGAGTTGGATCAGATGGAGGGGGGGGGCCTGCCGGTCAGGACCTGGTAAACCCAAACGTGTAGTGAGGGTGAACTGGGAACGTCTGGCTGAGGCTCCTGTCCGCAAGGTCTTCAACTCCCACCTCCAGAAGAATTTTGTGTGCATCCCGGGGGAGGCTGGGGAATCTAAGTGGGCCATGTTCAAAACCTCCAAAACTGAGAGGGTCTGGTTCGGGGACCTCAGAATTGCGTCTCTGCTCTTTGCAGATGATGCGGTTCTGTTGGCTTCATCAGACCATGACCTTCAGCAGGCACTGGGGCGGTTTGCAGCTGAATGTGAAGCGGTCGGGATGAGAGTCAGAACCTCTCAGTCTGAGGTCACGGTTCTCTGCTGGAAACCGGTGGACTGCTCTCTCCGGGTTGGGAGTGAGTCTTTGCCCCAAGAGAGGGAGTTCAAGTATCTCAGGGTCTTGTTCAGTAGTGAGGATAAAATGGAGTGGGAGATGGACAGGCGGTTCGGTGCGGCGTCTGCAGTTGTGCGGGTGCTGTACCGGACCGTCGTGGTTCAGAGGGAGCTGAGCCGGAAGGGAAAGCTCTCGATTTACCAGTCCATCTACGTCCCAACCCCTCACCTCTGCTCAGGAGCTCTGGGTAGTGACCTGCTGCACCCGCAACCCGGCCCGGATAACCGGCAGACAATGGATGGATGGATAATATTTAAGGGTCAGGTATCAGAAGGGTCAGGGGTCAAGGATCAGAGGGGTCAGGGATCAGAGGGGTCAGGGGTCAAGGATCAGAGGGGTCAGGGATCAGAGGGGTCAGGGGTCAAGGATCGGAGGGGTCAGGGATCAGAGGGGTTAGGGGTCAAGGATCAGAGGTTTTAGGGATCAGAGGGGTCAGGGGTCAAGGATCAGAGGTTTTAGGGATCAGAGGGGTCAGGGGTCAGAGGGGTCAAGGGTCAGAGGGGTCAGGGATCAGAGGGGTCAGGGGTCAGAGGGGTCAAGGATCAGAGGGGTCAGGAATAGGGGCTCAAAGGTTGGTGGTAAGCAGGGACACAGGCAGCACACAGCTCAGCATTGATGTTAGGGTGAAGGTGAAGGGTACAGGTGAGGGGTCAGAGGTCAAACAGGTTACTCACAGGTAGTAAGTGTAGGAGTGATAATTTCTTCGTCTGAGTGGTGGGGCGGAGCAGAGGAGAGATGAGGCGGAGCAACGGGAGGGACGGGGCGGAGCAGAGGGACGGACGGGGTGGAGCAGAGGAGAGATGAGGCGGAGCATCGGGAGGGACGGGGTGGAGCAGAGGGAGAGATGAGGCGGAGCAGAGGGAGGGACGGGGTGGAGCAGAGGGAGAGATGATGCGGAGCAGAGGGAGGGACAGGGGTGGGGCAGAGGGAGAGATGATGCGGAGCAGAGGGAGGGACAGGGTGGAGCAGAGGGAGAGATGATGCGGAGCAGAGGGAGGGACAGGGGTGGGGCAGAGGGAGAGATGAGGCGGAGCAGAGGGAGGGACAGGGGTGGGGCAGAGGGAGAGATGAGGCGGAGCAGAGCAGAGGGAAGGATAAGTGCGGAGCAGAGGGAGGAATAGGTGAGGAGCAGAGAGAGGGATGGGGCGGGGCAGAGGGAGGAATAGGTGAGGAGCAGAGGGAGAGATGAGGCGGAGCAGAGGGAGGAATAGGTGCAGAGCAGAGGGAGAGATGAGGCGGAGCAGAGGGAGGGAGAGGGATAGGTGCGGAGCAGAGGGAGGGATAGGTGCGGAGCAGAGGGAGGGATGGCATGGAGGGAAAGAGAAAACAGAAAAACAGAAAAAGGAAAAAACAACAGATTAATGTCTCAGAACAGATGAGTTAAATCATTCTGTGAGGAGGTGGAGGAGGACGGTGATTGGCTGGTACAATGTGTCACTCAAAGTGTGAGGGGTAGGGGTCACGTCTGATTGGTTACTGATCGGTGAATGTGTGAAAAGAAGAGACAGAGTGACAGCTTGGTTGTCGTGGTTACAGGTGTTAAAAGGAGTAAAGGAGCTGAATACTACGTCTTTGTATTTGTTCTCAAAGTCTCCAGAAAAGCCGTGATGACGCGTGATGACGCGTGACGACGCGTGACGACGCGTGATGACGCGTGATGTCGCGTGACGACGCGTAATGATGCGTGATGACACGTGATGTCATTATTCTTAAAGGAAATGGTGTAACTCTCCTTTAATCAGCTGTCAGGACTCTGTTAGCTCAGAACTACTTTGTGTCAGGTGGGGGTATCCCTCCGCCCTGCACTCTCAGCTGTTTGAAGACGAGGCGTAGCAACACACCGTAGTTCTGACAGTGAAGGCGTAGCGGCGACCGCGTGTCATCAGCCTGCAGCCAATCACAGTTTAACCAGCTTCCTGTTTTCAGTGCTGCTGTAATGAGTCTGACCTCCGTCTGCTCACAGAGTGGAAATCAAACGCACCCGTCAACATTAAAACCCTCATTAGAGACCCAACAACGTTTCCTCTCTGAGTATCTGTTAGAGATCAGAGCGCCATCGACCCGACACACGAGTCCGACTGAAACGCACCATGCCGTACCGATGCACACACACACACACACACACACACACACACACACACACACACTCTCTCTCTGTATAAAGTGTGTCTCTGTAGCCTGAAGCCTTTCAGCTCGAGGCGACTCTGGATATAAAAAACTAAGAATAAAGAATAAAACGCTCTTTCATCTAAATTTCTGTCTCATCGTCGACGTTCTCCAAACAGAAGCTTTTCTCTGTGTTTAACTGTGTGTGTGTGTGTGTGTGTGTGTGTGCGTGTCCCAGTGGGGTTGTGTGTTTGATGTTGGAGGATAAAGTCGGTCCACATATAGTTTAATGGTGATTACTGCTGCAATCTGCTCCATTATTCATCCTCATCATCCTCACTGTGTGTGTGTCTTTGATGTTCATTTATCTACATGCAAGATAAAATAATAGAAATATAAATAATATCAGTATAAATAATAGAAATAATATCAGTATAAATAATATACAGTAAAACTATTAAGAGACAAAATAGCATATTGTTGGTTTGGACATTAATCAATATTAACTGCATTATCAAACCATATTTACCATTAACTACCACTGAAAATATAAATTACTATTATCAAACCATATTTACCATTAACTACCACTGAAAATATTAATTACCGTTATCAAACCATATTTACCATTAACTACCACTGAAAATATTAATTACTATTATTAAACCATATTAACCATTAACTACCACTGAAAATATTAATTACCGTTATCAAACCATATTTACCATTAACTACCACTGAAAATATTAATTACTATTATTAAACCATATTCACCATTAACTACCACTGAAAATATTAATTACTATTATTAAACCATATTCACCATTAACTACCACTGAAAATATTAATTACTATTATTAAACCATATTTACCATTAACTACCACTGAAAATATTAATTACCGTTATCAAACCATATTTACCATTAACTACCACTGAAAATATAAATTACTATTATCAAACCATATTTACCATTAACTACCACTGAAAATATAAATTACTATTATCAAACCATATTTACCATTAACTACCACTGAAAATATTAATTACCGTTATCAAACCATATTTACCATTAACTACCACTGAAAATATTAATTACACACTAATATCAGTCTATGGAGTCGCAGATGAAATTAGACATTCAGCTCTTCACAGGACCAAAGACGTTAAAAAGGAGGTTTTAAATGATATATTTGGTCGATAAAAATATATAATAAATATATTGTTGAACGTCAAAGTTCAAGAATTAAAACATAAAAATAACACAAATAAAAGACGACGAATATTTAAAATAATAATAATATGACTCATGAGGAGCAGAGATAGAAATCAACGACAGATTTTAAAATGATTGAAGTCCAGAACACCAAACTTCTTCTACTGTGTGTGTGTGTAATATTCTTACCGTTTCTTCATCAGCAGGATGACTCCGAGGAAGATGATGATGAAGAGCAGGATGCCGGCGATGGCTCCGGCGATCTTCACTGTGTGATCCGACTGTTTCTCCTGTTCTGGTTCTGGCTTCCTGGTCGCAGCTCCTGAAAATGTTTAACATCAATGTTAACTAAAATAAAGTAATCTTAATCTTAATCTTAATAGTGACTGAAACAATCTGAACTTCCTGTAACATATGAAAAATAATACTATTGACTTCCATTAACTCCCAGTTCTGATTCTGGTTTCCTGTTCGCTGCATTTGAAACCAACATTAACTATCTTTAAGTAACGTCGCCAGATATTTATATTAACTTCCATTAACTACTGTTAAATACGGTTCAAGTATTACTTTTAACTGATATTAATTACTATTAACTTCCATAAACTGCTAGTTTTCGAGTTTTGTTTTTTGGTCATCAAACCTGGGACATTATTCACATCATAACCATTAACTACCACTACAATTATAATGTTAACATTTACTGCCATTCATTTAAAGCTCTAGTTCTGGTTTGTCACAGCACCTGGGACCGAGTAATTACCATTAACTACCACTAAAACACTGAATTAATTACAATTAACTTGCATTAGGTTCATTAATTTACCTGCAAAATATTTATTACCATTAACTACCCTTAAACACTGAATTAATTACAATTAACTTGCATTCAGTTCATTAATTTACCTGTAAAATATGAATTACCATTAACTACCCTTAAACACTGAATTAATTACAATTAACTTGCATTCAGTTCATTAATTTACCTGTAAAATATGAATTACCATTAACTACCCTTAAACACTGAATTAATTACAATTAACTTGCATTAAGTTCATTAATTTACCTGTAAAATATGAATTACCATTAACTACCCTTAAACACTGAATTCATTATAATTAACTTGCATTAAGTTAATTAATCTACCTGTAAACTATCATCAATTACCATTAACTACCACTAAAACACTGAATTAATTACAATTAACTTGCATTAACTACATTCATTTACCTGTAAAATATAATTAATAACCATTAACTACCACTGCCAGTTTTGGTTTTGATTTCCTGGTGTCAGCACGTGGCCAATATTAACGACCATAAATCACAGTAAAATACCATTAACTAACATTAATTACTATTAACCGCCATGTGGTCACCACACCTGGGACATTAATAAATAGCGATTACCATTGATAATTACCTATAAAACCAGTAGTTTACATTTAACATACGGTGCTACTACTTTAATTAACATTGAGTCACATTACCTACCACTAAATATTACAAGCATTAACATCAGAAACAACAAACTGTGTAACCATTAACCTCTCATCAAATGAATAGGGATGAGTCTAACGAGTTAAATGATGAGTTTCTGATGGAGGTTTTGAGACGTGAGGAGGTGAAGATGATGTGTGACGGACGGACGGACGGACGGACGGACGGAGAGCAGCGAGTCCTTCTGACTGTATAATGTGATGGATGTCAATGTGGTGAAAAACCCATTACCTGCCCCGTGTGTGTGTGTGTGTGTGTGTGTGTGTGTGTCCAAGTGTAATATCCTCTCTAGATGAGAAACGTTCAGGACAAGACGTCGCTGTCGAGCTTTGTAATGTGTGTGTGTGTGCATCACTTTAGACCTACAACACTTTCCCCAATCTGAACCTGACAACAGCCATCAGTCACCGTGTGTGTGTGTGTGTGTGTGTGTGTGTGTGTGTGTGTGTGTTAAACTGGTCGTGACAGAGATGAAACATTTTCCTCTCACTCCGGCGTCGTGACGACAGAATGAAACCAGTCTAACCAGTCCAACCAGTCTAACCAACCCAACCAGTCTAACCAGTCTAACCAACCCAACCAGTCCAACCAGTCTAACCAACCTAACCAGTCTAGCCAGTCCAACCAGTCTAACCAACCCAACCAGTCTAGCCAGTCCAACCAGTCTAACCAACCCAACCAGTCTAGCCAGTCGAACCAGTCTAACCAACCCAATCAGTCCAACCAGTCTAACCAGTCTAACCAACCCAACCAGTCCAACCAGTCTAACCAACCCAACCAGTCTAGCCAGTCCAACCAGTCTAACCAACCCAACCAGTCTAGCCAGTCCAAGCAGTCTAACCAACCCAACCAGTCCAACCAGTCTAACCGGTCCAACCAGTCTAACCAACCCAACCAGTCTAGCCAATCCAAACAGTCTAACCAGTCTAACCAGTCTTGCCAGTCCAACCAGTCTAACCAGTCTAACCAGTCTAACCAGTCCAACCAGTCTAACCAACCCAACCAGTCTATCCAATCCAACCAGTCTAACCAGTCTAACCAGCCCACTGAGGCTACATGTGATGCTGTGATGGAACCAGTCCGACCCAGCTTAAATCAAACCCAGTTCAGTTCTACAGCGGACCAGAACAGAACCACAGAAACAGAACGGGAGTAGACGGGTCCTTCAACTGTTCTCCACCAGTCCACCAAATGGTGCTGGTTGTTAGTCGTTATTGTGAAAACAGAATCCACATAAAATGCGTGGTTGCAGCTTCTGGAAAGCTAGTTAGCTAGTTAGCTTGTCCCCAGGGGGAGGGACCATTTGGACCCGGCACTGCCGCCGCCTCCAGTCTGCTGTTTGGCTCATTATCCGTAACCAGTGTAGCATTAAAGAATGGTGGAATTAGCAAGCTAGCTAACTAGCTAATTCTGCCATCCTGTCATGCTACACTGGTTGCAGCAGTAGGGATGTCACAGTGAGGACATTTTCCCACCGGTTAATAAACTCGGTGTTACCGATCACAACGGATATTTTAGAGGAAAGATAACGGTCAACATGTGCAGAGTGCTTTTACTGTGGCGCCGCTGGGTCCCACCTGGCGCCGCTCCACCGTGTAACACCAGTAACACCAGTAACACCGACCAGCGCTTAACACCAGTAACACCGACCACCGTGTAACACCAGTAACACCGACCAGCGCTTAACACCAGTAACACCGACCAGCGCTTAACACCAGTAACACCGACCACCGTGTAACACCAGTAACACCGACCAGCGCTTAACACCAGTAACACCGACCAGCGCTTAACACCAGTAACACCGACCACCGTGTAACACCAGTAACACCGACCAGCGCTGAACACCAGTAACACCGACCAGCGCTTAACACCAGTAACAACGCCTCCGTATAACACCAGTAACACAGACTACTGTGTAACACCAGTAACACCAGTAACACCGACCACCGTGTAACACCAGTAACACGACCACCGTGTAACACCAGTAACACCAACCACTGTGTAACACCAGTAACACCGACTACCGCTTAACACCAGTAACACCAACCACCGTGTAACACCAGTAACACGACCACCGTTTAACACCATTAACACAGACCACCGTGTAACACCAGTAACACCGACCACCGTGTAACACCAGTAACACCGACCACCGTGTAACACCAGTAACACCGACCAGCGCTTAACACCAGTAACACCGACCACCGTGTAACACCAGTAACAACGCCTCCGTATAACACCAGTAACACAGACTACTGTGTAACACCAGTAACACCAGTAACACAGACTACCGTGTAACACCAGTAACACAACCACTGTGTAACACCAGTAACACCAACTACCGCTTGACACCAGTAACACCAACCCCCGTGTAACACCAGTAACACCAACCACTGTAACACCAGTAACACCGACCACTGTGACACCACTAACACCAGTAACACCAGTAACCCCGACCACAGTGTAACACCAGTAGCACCAACCACCGTGTAACACCAGTAACACAACCACCGTGTAACACCAGTAACACCAACTACCGCTTGACACCAGTAACACCAGTAACCCCGACCACAGTGTAACACCAGTAGCACCGACCACCGTGTAACACCAGTAACACGACAACCGTTTAACACCAGTAACACAGACCACCGTGTAACACCAGTAACACCGACTACCGTGTAACACCAGTAACACCGACTACTGCTCATCACCAGTAACACCAGTAACACCGACCACAATGTAACACCAGTAACACCAACCACCGTGTAACACCAGTAACACCGACTACCGCTTAACACCAGTAACACCGACCTCCGTGTAACACCAGTAACACCGACCACCGTGTAACACCAGTAACACCGACCTCCGTGTAACACCAGTAACACCGACTACCGCTTAACAAAAGTAACACCGACCTCCGTGTAACACCAGTAACACCGACCACCGTGTAACACCAGTAACACCGACCTCTGTGTAACACCAGTAACACCGACCACCGTGTAACACCAGTAACACAACCACCGTGTAACACCAGTAACACTGACCACCGCCTAACACTAGTAACACCAACCACCGTGTAACACCAGTAACACGACCACCGTTTAACACCATTAACACAGACCACCGTGTAACACCAGTAACACTGACCACCGTGTAACACCAGTAACACCGACCACCGTGTAACACCAGTAACACCGACCACCGTGTAACACCAGTAACAACGCCTCCGTATAACACCAGTAACACAGACTACTGTGTAACACCAGTAACACCAGTAACACAGACTACCGTGTAACACCAGTAACACAACCACCGTGTAACACCAGTAACACCAACTACCGCTTGACACCAGTAACACCAACCCCCGTGTAACACCAGTAACACCAACCACCGTGTAACACCAGTAACACAACCACCGTGTAACACCAGTAACACCAACTACCGCTTGACACCAGTAACACCAGTAACCCCGACCACAGTGTAACACCAGTAGCACCGACCACCGTGTAACACCAGTAACACGACAACCGTTTAACACCAGTAACACAGACCACCGTGTAATACCAGTAACACCGACTACCGTGTAACACCAGTAACACCGACTACTGCTCATCACCAGTAACACCAGTAACACCGACCACCGTGTAACACCAGTAACACGGACTACCGCTTAACACCAGTAACACCGACCACCGTGTAACACCAGTAACACCGACCGCTGTGTAAAACCAGTAACACCAACCATTGTGTAACACCAGTAACACCGACCACCGAGTAACACCAGTAATATCGACTACCGCTTAACACCAGTAACACCGACAACCGTGTAACACCAGTAACACCAACCACTGTAACACCAGTAACACCGACCACCGTGTAACACCAGTAACACCGACTACCGCTTAACACCAGTAACACCGACCTCCGTGTAACACCAGTAACATGGACCACCGTGTAACACCAGTAACACCGACCACCGTGTAACACCAGTAACACCGACCAGCGCTTAACACCAGTAACACCGACCACCGTGTAACACCAGTAACAACGCCTCCGTATAACACCAGTAACACAGACTACTGTGTAACACCAGTAACACCAGTAACACAGACTACCGTGTAACACCAGTAACACAACCACCGTGTAACACCAGTAACACCAACTACCGCTTGACACCAGTAACACCAACCCCCGTGTAACACCAGTAACACCAACCACTGTGTAACACCAGTAACACAACCACCGTGTAACACCAGTAACACCAGTAACCCCGACCACAGTGTAACACCAGTAGCACCAACCACCGTGTAACACCAGTAACACAACCACCGTGTAACACCAGTAACACAATCACCGTGTAACACCAGTAACACTGACCACCGCCTAACACTAGTAACACCGACCACCGTGTAACACCAGTAACACAACCACCGTGTAACACCAGTAACACTGACCACCGCCTAACACTAGTAACACCAACCACCGTGTAACACCAGTAACACGACCACCGTTTAACACCATTAACACAGACCACCGTGTAACACCAGTAACACTGACCACCGTGTAACACCAGTAACACCGACCACCGTGTAACACCAGTAACACCGACCACCGTGTAACACCAGTAACAACGCCTCCGTATAACACCAGTAACACAGACTACTGTGTAACACCAGTAACACCAGTAACACAGACTACCGTGTAACACCAGTAACACAACCACCGTGTAACACCAGTAACACCAACTACCGCTTGACACCAGTAACACCAACCCCCGTGTAACACCAGTAGCACCAACCACCGTGTAACACCAGTAACACAACCACCGTGTAACACCAGTAACACCAACTACCGCTTGACACCAGTAACACCAGTAACCCCGACCACAGTGTAACACCAGTAGCACCGACCACCGTGTAACACCAGTAACACGACAACCGTTTAACACCAGTAACACAGACCACCGTGTAATACCAGTAACACCGACTACCGTGTAACACCAGTAACACCGACTACTGCTCATCACCAGTAACACCAGTAACACCGACCACCGTGTAACACCAGTAACACGGACTACCGCTTAACACCAGTAACACCGACCACCGTGTAACACCAGTAACACCGACCGCTGTGTAAAACCAGTAACACCAACCATTGTGTAACACCAGTAACACCGACCACCGAGTAACACCAGTAATATCGACTACCGCTTAACACCAGTAACACCGACAACCGTGTAACACCAGTAACACCAACCACTGTAACACCAGTAACACCGACCACCGTGTAACACCAGTAACACCGACTACCGCTTAACACCAGTAACACCGACCTCCGTGTAACACCAGTAACATGGACCACCGTGTAACACCAGTAACACCGACCACCGTGTAACACCAGTAACACCGACCAGCGCTTAACACCAGTAACACCGACCACCGTGTAACACCAGTAACAACGCCTCCGTATAACACCAGTAACACAGACTACTGTGTAACACCAGTAACACCAGTAACACAGACTACCGTGTAACACCAGTAACACAACCACCGTGTAACACCAGTAACACCAACTACCGCTTGACACCAGTAACACCAACCCCCGTGTAACACCAGTAACACCAACCACTGTGTAACACCAGTAACACAACCACCGTGTAACACCAGTAACACCAGTAACCCCGACCACAGTGTAACACCAGTAGCACCAACCACCGTGTAACACCAGTAACACAACCACCGTGTAACACCAGTAACACCAACTACCGCTTGACACCAGTAACACCAGTAACCCCGACCACAGTGTAACACCAGTAGCACCGACCACCGTGTAACACCAGTAACACGACAACCGTTTAACACCAGTAACACAGACCACCGTGTAACACCAGTAACACCGACTACCGTGTAACACCAGTAACACGACAACCGTTTAACACCAGTAACACAGACCACCGTGTAACACCAGTAACACCGACTACCGTGTAACACCAGTAACACCGACTACTGCTCATCACCAGTAACACCAGTAACACCGACCACCGTGTAACACCAGTAACACGGACTACCGCTTAACACCAGTAACACCGACCACCGTGTAACACCAGTAACACCGACCGCTGTGTAACACCAGTAACACCAACCATTGTGTAACACCAGTAACACCGACCACCGAGTAACACCAGTAATATCGACTACCGCTTAACACCAGTAACACCGACAACCGTGTAACACCAGTAACACCAACCACTGTAACACCAGTAACACCGACCACCGTGTAACACCAGTAACACCAACCACCGTATAACACCAGTAACACCGACCACCGAGTAACACCAGTAATACCGACTACCGCTTAACACCAGTAACACCGACAACCGTGTAACACCAGTAACACCAACCACTGTAACACCAGTAACACCGACCACCGTGTAACACTAGTAACACCAACCACCGTGTAACACCAGTAACACTGACCACCGCCCAACACCAGTAACACCGACTACCGCTCAACACCAGTAACACCAACAACCGTGTAACACCAGTAACACCGACCACAATGTAACACCAGTAACACCAACCACCGTGTAACACCAGTAACACCGACTACCGCTTAACACCAGTAACACCGACCTCCGTGTAACACCAGTAACACCGACCACCGTGTAACACCAGTAACACCGACCTCCGTGTAACACCAGTAACACCGACTACCGCTTAACAAAAGTAACACCGACCTCCGTGTAACACCAGTAACACCGACCACCGTGTAACACCAGTAACACCGACCTCTGTGTAACACCAGTAACACCGACCACAGTGTAACACCAGTAACACCGACTACCGCTTAACACCAGTAACACCGACCACCGTGTAACACCAGTAACACCAACCACTGTAACACCAGTAACACCGACTACCGCTTAACACCAGTAACACCAGTAACACCGACCACCGTGTAACACCAGTAACACCAACCACCATGTAACACCAGTAACACCGACCAGCGTGTAACACCAGTAACACAGACTACTGTGTAACACCAGTAACACCGACCACCGTGTAACACCAGTAACACCGACCACCGCTTAACACTAGTAACACCGACCACCGTGTAACACCAGTAACACCAACCACCATGTAACAACAGTAACACCGACCAGCGTGTAACACCAGTAACACAGACTACCGTGTAACACCAGTAACACCAACCACCGTGTAACACCAGTAAACCGACCACCGCTTAACACTAGTAACACCGACCACCGTGTAACACCAGTAACACCGACCACCGTGTAACACCAGTAACACCGACCACCGTATAACACCAGTAACACCGACCACCGTACAACACCAGTAACACGACCACCGTGTAACACCAGTAACACAGACCACCGTGTAACACCAGTAACACCGACTACCGTGTAACACCAGTAACACCGACTACTGCTCATCACCAGTAACACCAGTAACACCGACCACCGTGTAACACCAGTAACACGGACTACCGCTTAACACCAGTAACACCGACCACCGTGTAACACCAGTAACACCGACCGCTGTGTAACACCAGTAACACCAACCATTGTGTAACACCAGTAACACCGACCACCGAGTAACACCAGTAATATCGACTACCGCTTAACACCAGTAACACTGACAACCGTGTAACACCAGTAACACCAACCACTGTAACACCAGTAACACCGACCACCGTGTAACACCAGTAACACCAACCACCGTATAACACCAGTAACACCGACCACCGAGTAACACCAGTAATACCGACTACCGCTTAAAACCAGTAACACCGACAACCGTGTAACACCAGTAACACCAACCACTGTAACACCAGTAACACCGACCACCGTGTAACACTAGTAACACCAACCACCGTGTAACACCAGTAACACTGACCACCGCCCAACACCAGTAACACCGACTACCGCTCAACACCAGTAACACCGACAACCGTGTAACACCAGTAACACCGACCACAATGTAACACCAGTAACACCAACCACCGTGTAACACCAGTAACACCGACTACCACTGTAACACCAGTAACACCGACCACCGTGTAACACCAGTAACACCGACTACCGCTTAACACCAGTAACACCGACCTCCGTGTAACACCAGTAACATGGACCACCGTGTAACACCAGTAACACCGACCACCGTGTAACACCAGTAACACCGACCAGCGCTTAACACCAGTAACACCGACCACCGTGTAACACCAGTAACAACGCCTCCGTATAACACCAGTAACACAGACTACTGTGTAACACCAGTAACACCAGTAACACAGACTACCGTGTAACACCAGTAACACAACCACCGTGTAACACCAGTAACACCAACTACCGCTTGACACCAGTAACACCAACCCCCGTGTAACACCAGTAACACCAACCACTGTGTAACACCAGTAACACAACCACCGTGTAACACCAGTAACACCAGTAACCCCGACCACAGTGTAACACCAGTAGCACCAACCACCGTGTAACACCAGTAACACAACCACCGTGTAACACCAGTAACACCAACTACCGCTTGACACCAGTAACACCAGTAACCCCGACCACAGTGTAACACCAGTAGCACCGACCACCGTGTAACACCAGTAACACGACAACCGTTTAACACCAGTAACACAGACCACCGTGTAACACCAGTAACACCGACTACCGTGTAACACCAGTAACACGACAACCGTTTAACACCAGTAACACAGACCACCGTGTAACACCAGTAACACCGACTACCGTGTAACACCAGTAACACCGACTACTGCTCATCACCAGTAACACCAGTAACACCGACCACCGTGTAACACCAGTAACACGGACTACCGCTTAACACCAGTAACACCGACCACCGTGTAACACCAGTAACACCGACCGCTGTGTAACACCAGTAACACCAACCATTGTGTAACACCAGTAACACCGACCACCGAGTAACACCAGTAATATCGACTACCGCTTAACACCAGTAACACCGACAACCGTGTAACACCAGTAACACCAACCACTGTAACACCAGTAACACCGACCACCGTGTAACACCAGTAACACCAACCACCGTATAACACCAGTAACACCGACCACCGAGTAACACCAGTAATACCGACTACCGCTTAACACCAGTAACACCGACAACCGTGTAACACCAGTAACACCAACCACTGTAACACCAGTAACACCGACCACCGTGTAACACTAGTAACACCAACCACCGTGTAACACCAGTAACACTGACCACCGCCCAACACCAGTAACACCGACTACCGCTCAACACCAGTAACACCAACAACCGTGTAACACCAGTAACACCGACCACAATGTAACACCAGTAACACCAACCACCGTGTAACACCAGTAACACCGACTACCGCTTAACACCAGTAACACCGACCTCCGTGTAACACCAGTAACACCGACCACCGTGTAACACCAGTAACACCGACCTCCGTGTAACACCAGTAACACCGACTACCGCTTAACAAAAGTAACACCGACCTCCGTGTAACACCAGTAACACCGACCACCGTGTAACACCAGTAACACCGACCTCTGTGTAACACCAGTAACACCGACCACAGTGTAACACCAGTAACACCGACTACCGCTTAACACCAGTAACACCGACCACCGTGTAACACCAGTAACACCAACCACTGTAACACCAGTAACACCGACTACCGCTTAACACCAGTAACACCAGTAACACCGACCACCGTGTAACACCAGTAACACCAACCACCATGTAACACCAGTAACACCGACCAGCGTGTAACACCAGTAACACAGACTACTGTGTAACACCAGTAACACCGACCACCGTGTAACACCAGTAACACCGACCACCGCTTAACACTAGTAACACCGACCACCGTGTAACACCAGTAACACCAACCACCATGTAACAACAGTAACACCGACCAGCGTGTAACACCAGTAACACAGACTACCGTGTAACACCAGTAACACCAACCACCGTGTAACACCAGTAAACCGACCACCGCTTAACACTAGTAACACCGACCACCGTGTAACACCAGTAACACCGACCACCGTGTAACACCAGTAACACCGACCACCGTATAACACCAGTAACACCGACCACCGTACAACACCAGTAACACGACCACCGTGTAACACCAGTAACACAGACCACCGTGTAACACCAGTAACACCGACTACCGTGTAACACCAGTAACACCGACTACTGCTCATCACCAGTAACACCAGTAACACCGACCACCGTGTAACACCAGTAACACGGACTACCGCTTAACACCAGTAACACCGACCACCGTGTAACACCAGTAACACCGACCGCTGTGTAACACCAGTAACACCAACCATTGTGTAACACCAGTAACACCGACCACCGAGTAACACCAGTAATATCGACTACCGCTTAACACCAGTAACACTGACAACCGTGTAACACCAGTAACACCAACCACTGTAACACCAGTAACACCGACCACCGTGTAACACCAGTAACACCAACCACCGTATAACACCAGTAACACCGACCACCGAGTAACACCAGTAATACCGACTACCGCTTAACACCAGTAACACCGACAACCGTGTAACACCAGTAACACCAACCACTGTAACACCAGTAACACCGACCACCGTGTAACACTAGTAACACCAACCACCGTGTAACACCAGTAACACTGACCACCGCCCAACACCAGTAACACCGACTACCGCTCAACACCAGTAACACCGACAACCGTGTAACACCAGTAACACCGACCACAATGTAACACCAGTAACACCAACCACCGTGTAACACCAGTAACACCGACTACCGCTTAACACAAGTAACACCGACCTCCGTGTAACACCAGTAACACCGACCACCGTGTAACACCAGTAACACCGACCTCCGTGTAACACCAGTAACACCGACTACCGCTTAACAAAAGTAACACCGACCTCCGTGTAACACCAGTAACACCGACCACCGTGTAACACCAGTAACACCGACCTCTGTGTAACACCAGTAACACCGACCACCGTGTAACACCAGTAACACAACCACCGTGTAACATCAGTAACACTGACCACCGCCTAACACTAGTAACACCAACCACCGTGTAACACCAGTAACACGACCACCGTTTAACACCATTAATACAGACCACCGTGTAACACCAGTAACACCGACCACCGTGTAACACCAGTAATACCGACCACCGTGTAACACCAGTAACACCGACCAGCGCTTAACACCAGTAACACCGACCACCGTGTAACACCAGTAACAATGCCTCCGTATAACACCAGTAACACAGACTACTGTGTAACACCAGTAACACCAGTAACACAGACTACCGTGTAACACCAGTAACACAACCACCGTGTAACACCAGTAACACCAACTACCGCTTGACACCAGTAACACCAACCCCCGTGTAACACCAGTAACACCAACCACTGTAACACCAGTAACACCGACCACTGTGACACCACTAACACCAGTAACACCAGTAACCCCGACCACAGTGTAACACCAGTAGCACCAACCACCGTGTAACACCAGTAACACAACCACCGTGTAACACCAGTAACACCAACTACCGCTTGACACCAGTAACACCAGTAACCCCGACCACAGTGTAACACCAGTAGCACCGACCACCGTGTAACACCAGTAACACGACAACCGTTTAACACCAGTAACACAGACCACCGTGTAACACCAGTAACACCGACTACCGTGTAACACCAGTAACACCGACTACTGTTCATCACCAGTAACACCAGTAACACCGACCACCGTGTAACACCAGTAACACGGACTACCGCTTAACACCAATAACACCGACCACCGTGTAACACCAGTAACACCGACCGCTGTGTAACACCAGTAACACCAGTAACACCAACCATTGTGTAACACCAGTAACACCGACCACAGAGTAACACCAGTAATATCGACTACCGCTTAACACCAGTAACACCGACAACCGTGTAACACCAGTAACACCAACCACTGTAACACCAGTAACACCAACCACCGTATAACACCAGTAACACCGACCACCGAGTAACACCAGTAATACCGACTATCGCTTAACACCAGTAACACCGACAACCGTGTAACACCAGTAACACCGACCACAATGTAACACCAGTAACACCAACCACCGTGTAACACCAGTAACACCGACTACCGCTTAACACCAGTAACACCGACCTCCGTGTAACACCAGTAACACCGACCACTGTGTAACACCAGTAACACCGACAACCGTGTCACACCAGTAACACCAACCACTGTAACAACAGTAACACCGACCACCGTGTAACACCAGTAACACAATCACCGTGTAACACCAGTAACACTGACCACCGCCTAACACTAGTAACACCGACCACCGTGTAACACCAGTAACACTGACCACCGCCGTGTAACACCAGTAACACGACCACCGTTTAACACCATTAACACAGACCACCGTGTAACACCAGTAACACCGACCACCGTGTAACACCAGTAACACCGGCTACCGCTTAACACCGGTAACACCAGTAACACCGACCACCGTGTAACACCAGTAACACCGACTACCGCTTAACACCAGTAACACCAGTAACACCGACCACCATGTAACACCAGTAACACCGACCACCGTGTAACACCAGTAACACCGACCTCCGTGTAACACCAGTAACACCGACTACCGCTTAACAAAAGTAACACCGACCTCCGTGTAACACCAGTAACACCGACCACCGTGTAACACCAGTAACACCGACCTCTGTGTAACACCAGTAACACCGACCACCGTGTAACACCAGTAACACAACCACCGTGTAACACCAGTAACACTGACCACCGCCTAACACTAGTAACACCAACCACCGTGTAACACCAGTAACACGACCACCGTTTAACACCATTAACACAGACCACCGTGTAACACCAGTAACACCGACCACCGTGTAACACCAGTAACACCGACCACCGTGTAACACCAGTAACACCGACCAGCGCTTAACACCAGTAACACCGACCACCGTGTAACACCAGTAACAACGCCTCCGTATAACACCAGTAACACAGACTACTGTGTAACACCAGTAACACAGACTACCGTGTAACACCAGTAACACAACCACCGTGTAACACCAGTAACACCAACTACCGCTTGACACCAGTAACACCAACCCCCGTGTAACACCAGTAACACCAACCACTGTAACACCAGTAACACCGACCACTGTGACACCACTAACACCAGTAACACCAGTAACCCCGACCACAGTGTAACACCAGTAGCACCAACCACCGTGTAACACCAGTAACACAACCACCGTGTAACACCAGTAACACCAACTACCGCTTGACACCAGTAACACCAGTAACCCCGACCACAGTGTAACACCAGTAGCACCGACCACCGTGTAACACCAGTAACACGACAACCGTTTAACACCAGTAACACAGACCACCGTGTAACACCAGTAACACCGACTACCGTGTAACACCAGTAACACCGACTACTGTTCATCACCAGTAACACCAGTAACACCGACCACCGTGTAACACCAGTAACACGGACTACCGCTTAACACCAATAACACCGACCACCGTGTAACACCAGTAACACCGACCGCTGTGTAACACCAGTAACACCAGTAACACCAACCATTGTGTAACACCAGTAACACCGACCACCGAGTAACACCAGTAATATCGACTACCGCTTAACACCAGTAACACCGACAACCGTGTAACACCAGTAACACCAACCACTGTAACACCAGTAACACCGACCACCGTGTAACACCAGTAACACCAACCACCGTATAACACCAGTAACACCGACCACCGAGTAACACCAGTAATACCGACTATCGCTTAACACCAGTAACACCGACAACCGTGTAACACCAGTAACACCAACCACTGTAACACCAGTAACACCGACCACCGTGTAACACTAGTAACACCAACCACCGTGTAACACCAGTAACACTGACCACCGCCCAACACCAGTAACACCGACTACCGCTCAACACCAGTAACACCGACAACCGTGTAACACCAGTAACACCGACCACAATGTAACACCAGTAACACCAACCACCGTGTAACACCAGTAACACCGACTACCGCTTAACACCAGTAACACCGACCTCCGTGTAACACCAGTAACACCGACCACTGTGTAACACCAGTAACACCGACAACCGTGTCACACCAGTAACACCAACCACTGTAACAACAGTAACACCGACCACCGTGTAACACCAGTAACACAATCACCGTGTAACACCAGTAACACTGACCACCGCCTAACACTAGTAACACCGACCACCGTGTAACACCAGTAACACTGACCACCGCCGTGTAACACCAGTAACACGACCACCGTTTAACACCATTAACACAGACCACCGTGTAACACCAGTAACACCGACCACCGTGTAACACCAGTAACACCGACTACCGCTTAACACCGGTAACACCAGTAACACCGACCACCGTGTAACACCAGTAACACCGACTACCGCTTAACACCAGTAACACCAGTAACACCGACCACCATGTAACACCAGTAACACCGACCACCGTGTAACACCAGTAACACCGACCACAGTGTAACACCAGTAACACCGACTACCGCTTAACACCAGTAACACCGACCACCGTGTAACACCAGTAACACCAACCACTGTAACACCAGTAACACCGACTACCGCTTAACACCAGTAACACCAGTAACACCGACCAGCGTGTAACACCAGTAACACCAACCACCGTGTAACACCAGTAACGCCGACCACCGCTTAACACCAGTAACACCAGTAACACCGACCACCGTGTAACACCAGTAACACCGACCAGCGTGTAACACCAGTAACACAGACTACCGTGTAACACCAGTAACACCAACCACTGTGTAACACCAGTAACACCGACCACCGCTTAACACCAGTAACACCGACCACCGTGTAACACCAGTAACACCGACCAGCGTGTAACACCAGTAACACAGACTACCGTGTAACACCAGTAACACCAACCACCGTGTAACACCAGTAACACCGACCAGCGTGTAACACCAGTAATACCGACTATCGCTTAACACCAGTAACACCGACAACCGTGTAACACCAGTAACACCAACCACTGTAACACCAGTAACACCGACCACCGTGTAACACTAGTAACACCAACCACCGTGTAACACCAGTAACACTGACCACCGCCCAACACCAGTAACACCGACTACCGCTCAACACCAGTAACACCGACAACCGTGTAACACCAGTAACACCGACCACAATGTAACACCAGTAACACCAACCACCGTGTAACACCAGTAACACCGACTACCGCTTAACACCAGTAACACCGACCTCCGTGTAACACCAGTAACACCGACCACTGTGTAACACCAGTAACACCGACAACCGTGTCACACCAGTAACACCAACCACTGTAACAACAGTAACACCGACCACCGTGTAACACCAGTAACACAATCACCGTGTAACACCAGTAACACTGACCACCGCCTAACACTAGTAACACCGACCACCGTGTAACACCAGTAACACTGACCACCGCCGTGTAACACCAGTAACACGACCACCGTTTAACACCATTAACACAGACCACCGTGTAACACCAGTAACACCGACCACCGTGTAACACCAGTAACACCGACTACCGCTTAACACCGGTAACACCAGTAACACCGACCACCGTGTAACACCAGTAACACCGACTACCGCTTAACACCAGTAACACCAGTAACACCGACCACCATGTAACACCAGTAACACCGACCACCGTGTAACACCAGTAACACCGACCACAGTGTAACACCAGTAACACCGACTACCGCTTAACACCAGTAACACCGACCACCGTGTAACACCAGTAACACCAACCACTGTAACACCAGTAACACCGACTACCGCTTAACACCAGTAACACCAGTAACACCAACCAGCGTGTAACACCAGTAACACCAACCACCGTGTAACACCAGTAACGCCGACCACCGCTTAACACCAGTAACACCAGTAACACCGACCACCGTGTAACACCAGTAACACCGACCAGCGTGTAACACCAGTAACACAGACTACCGTGTAACACCAGTAACACCAACCACTGTGTAACACCAGTAACACCGACCACCGCTTAACACTAGTAACACCGACCACCGTGTAACACCAGTAACACCGACCAGCGTGTAACACCAGTAACACAGACTACCGTGTAACACCAGTAACACCAACCACCGTGTAACACCAGTAACACCGACCAGCGTGTAACACCAGTAACACAGACTACCGTGTAACACCAGTAACACCAACCACCGTGTAACACCAGTAACACCGACCACCGTGTAACACCAGTAACACCGACCACCG
>CM025843.1:25971698-25989198 GCA_014673565.1 Sebastes schlegelii | reverse complement strand
CGGCTAGAAGTTATTATAAATAACGTTATTTAGATTTTTTTACGGATCCTGGCTGCATGATTTCAATAAATGTCGTCCGCCATGTTTGTTTACACTAAAGTCACGTTTTATTGCCAGAAATTTTGAGGCAAGATGGAGACGTCCAAAGACCAAGATGGAGATGTCCAAAAACCAAGATGGAGATGTCCAAAAACCAAGATGGAGACGTCCTAAAACCAAGATGGAGACGTCCAAAGACCAAGATGGAGACGTCCAAAGACCAAGATGGAGATGTCCAAAAACCAAGATGGAGATGTCCAAAAACCAAGATGGAGACGTCCTAAAACCAAGATGGAGACGTCCAAAGACCAAGATGGAGATGTCCAAAAACCAAGATGGAGATGTCCAAAAACCAAGATGGAGACGTCCTAAAACCAAGATGGAGACGTCAAAAAACCAAGATGGAGACGTCCAAAAACCAAGATGGAGACGACCAAAAACCAAGATGGAGACGTCAAAAAACCAAGATGGAGACGACCAAAGACCAAGATGGAGACGACTAAAAACCAAGATGGAGACGACTAAAAACCAAGATGGAGACGACTAAAAACCAAGATGGAGACGTCCAAAAACCAAGATGGAGACGACTAAAAACCAAGATAGAGACGACCAAAAACCAAGATGGAGACGACTAAAAACCAAGATGAGACGACCAAAAACCAAGATGGAGACGACCAAAAACCAAGATGAAGACGACTAAAAACCAAGATGGAGACGTCCAAAAACCAAGATGGAGACGACTAAAAACCAAGATAGAGACGTCCAAAAACCAAGATGGAGACGACCAAAAACCAAGATGGAGACGACTAAAAACCAAGATAGAGACGTCCAAAAACCAAGATGGAGATGACTAAAAACCAAGATGGAGACGATTAAAAACCAAGATGGAGACGACCAAAGACCAAGATGGAGATGACTAAAAACCAAGATGGAGACGACCAAAAACCAAGATGGAGACGACTAAAAACCAAGATGGAGACGACCAAAAACCAAGATGGAGACGATTAAAAACCAAGATGGAGACGACCAAAGACCAAGATGGAGATGACTAAAAACCAAGATGGAGACGACCAAAAACCAAGATGGAGACGACCAAAGACCAAGATGGAGACGACCAAAAACCAAGATGGAGACGACCAGAAACCAAGATGGAGATGACTAAAAACCAAGATGGAGACGATTAAAAACCAAGATGGAGACGACCAAAGACCAAGATGGAGATGACTAAAAACCAAGATGGAGACGACCAAAAACCAAGATGGAGACGACTAAAAACCAAGATGGAGACGACCAAAAACCAAGATGGAGACGACCAGAAACCAAGATGGAGATGACTAAAAACCAAGATGGAGACGATTAAAAACCAAGATGGAGACGACCAAAGACCAAGATGGAGATGACTAAAAACCAAGATGGAGACGACCAAAAACCAAGATGGAGACGATTAAAAACCAAGATGGAGACGACCAAAGACCAAGATGGAGATGACTAAAAACCAAGATGGAGACGTCCAAAAACCAAGATGGAGATGACTAAAAACCAAGATGGAGACGACTAAAAACCAAGATGGAGACGACCAGAAACCAAGATGGAGATGACTAAAAACCAAGATGGAGACGATTAAAAACCAAGATGGAGACGACCAAAGACCAAGATGGAGATGACTAAAAACCAAGATGGAGACGACCAAAAACCAAGATGGAGACGACTAAAAACCAAGATGGAGACGACCAAAAACCAAGATGAAGACGACTAAAAACCAAGATGGAGATGTCCAAAAACCAAGATGGAGACGACTAAAAACCAAGATAGAGACGTCCAAAAACCAAGATGGAGATGACTAAAAACCAAGATGGAGACGATTAAAAACCAAGATGGAGACGACCAAAGACCAAGATGGAGATGACTAAAAACCAAGATGGAGACGACCAGAAACCAAGATGGAGATGACTAAAAACCAAGATGGAGACGATTAAAAACCAAGATGGAGACGACCAAAGACCAAGATGGAGATGACTAAAAACCAAGATGGAGACGATTAAAAACCAAGATGGAGACGACCAAAGACCAAGATGGAGATGACTAAAAACCAAGATAGAGACGACTAAAAACCAAAATGGAGACGACCAAAAACCAAGATGGAGACGACCAAAGACCAAGATGGAGACGATTAAAAACCAAGATGGAGACGACCAAAGACCAAGATGGAGATGACTAAAAACCAAGATGGAGACGATTAAAAACCAAGATGGAGACGACCAAAGACCAAGATGGAGATGACTAAAAACCAAGATAGAGACGACTAAAAACCAAGATGGAGACGACCAAAAACCAAGATGGAGACGACCAAAGACCAAGATGGAGACGATTAAAAACCAAGATGGAGACGACCAAAGACCAAGATGGAGATGACTAAAAACCAAGATGGAGACGACTAAAAACCAAGATGGAGACGACCAAAAACCAAGATGGAGACGACCAGAAACCAAGATGGAGACGTCTAAAAACCGAGATGGAGACGACTACAAACCAAGATGGAGACGACCAGAAACCAAGATGGAGACGACTAAAAACCAAGATGGAGACGTCCAAAAACCAAGATGGAGATGACTAAAAACCAAGATGGAGACGATTAAAAACCAAGATGGAGACGACCAAAGACCAAGATGGAGATGACTAAAAACCAAGATGGAGACGACCAGAAACCAAGATGGAGATGACTAAAAACCAAGATGGAGACGATTAAAAACCAAGATGGAGACGACCAAAGACCAAGATGGAGATGACTAAAAACCAAGATGAAGACGACTAAAAACCAAGATGGAGACGTCCAAAAACCAAGATGGAGACGACTAAAAACCAAGATAGAGACGTCCAAAAACCAAGATGGAGACGACCAAAAACCAAGATGGAGACGACTAAAAACCAAGATAGAGATGTCCAAAAACCAAGATGGAGATGACTAAAAACCAAGATGGAGACGACTAAAAACCAAGATGGAGACGACCAGAAACCAAGATGGAGATGACTAAAAACCAAGATGGAGACGATTAAAAACCAAGATGGAGACGACCAAAGACCAAGATGGAGATGACTAAAAACCAAGATGGAGACGACCAAAAACCAAGATGGAGACGACTAAAAACCAAGATGGAGACGACCAAAAACCAAGATGAAGACGACTAAAAACCAAGATGGAGACGTCCAAAAACCAAGATGGAGACGACTAAAAACCAAGATAGAGACGTCCAAAAACCAAGATGGAGATGACTAAAAACCAAGATGGAGACGATTAAAAACCAAGATGGAGACGACCAAAGACCAAGATGGAGATGACTAAAAACCAAGATGGAGACGACCAGAAACCAAGATGGAGATGACTAAAAACCAAGATGGAGACGATTAAAAACCAAGATGGAGACGACCAAAGACCAAGATGGAGATGACTAAAAACCAAGATGGAGACGATTAAAAACCAAGATGGAGACGACCAAAGACCAAGATGGAGATGACTAAAAACCAAGATAGAGACGACTAAAAACCAAAATGGAGACGACCAAAAACCAAGATGGAGACGACCAAAGACCAAGATGGAGACGATTAAAAACCAAGATGGAGACGACCAAAGACCAAGATGGAGATGACTAAAAACCAAGATGGAGACGATTAAAAACCAAGATGGAGACGACCAAAGACCAAGATGGAGATGACTAAAAACCAAGATAGAGACGACTAAAAACCAAGATGGAGACGACCAAAAACCAAGATGGAGACGACCAAAGACCAAGATGGAGACGATTAAAAACCAAGATGGAGACGACCAAAGACCAAGATGGAGATGACTAAAAACCAAGATGGAGACGACTAAAAACCAAGATGGAGACGACCAAAAACCAAGATGGAGACGACCAGAAACCAAGATGGAGACGTCTAAAAACCGAGATGGAGACGACTACAAACCAAGATGGAGACGACCAGAAACCAAGATGGAGACGACTAAAAACCAAGATGGAGACGTCTAAAAACCAAGATGGAGACGTCCAAAGACCAAGATGGAGACGACCAGAAACCAAGATGGAGACGACTAAAAACCAAGATGGAGACGACCAGAAACCAAGATGGAGACGACCAAAAACCAAGATGGAGATGACCAGAAACCAAGATGGAGACGACTAAAAACCAAGATGGAGACGTCTAAAAACCAAGATGGAGACGACTAAAAACCAAGATGGAGACGACCAGAAACCAAGATGGAGACGACTAAAAACCAAGATGGAGACGTCTAAAAACCAAGATGGAGACGACCAGAAACCAAGATGGAGACGACTAAAAACCAAGATGGAGACGTCTAAAAACCAAGATGGAGACGACTAAAAACCAAGATGGAGACGACCAGAAACCAAGATGGAGACGTCTAAAAACCGAGATGGAGACGACTACAAACCAAGATGGAGACGACCAGAAACCAAGATGGAGACGACTAAAAACCAAGATGGAGACGTCTAAAAACCAAGATGGAGACGTCCAAAGACCAAGATGGAGACGACCAGAAACCAAGATGGAGACGACTAAAAACCAAGATGGAGACGACCAGAAACCAAGATGGAGACGACCAAAAACCAAGATGGAGACGACCAGAAACCAAGATGGAGACGACTAAAAACCAAGATGGAGACGACCAGAAACCAAGACGGAGACGACCAAAAACCAAGACGTCTAAAAACCGAGATGGAGACGACTACAAACCAAGATGGAGACGACCAGAAACCAAGATGGAGACGACTAAAAACCAAGATGGAGACGTCTAAAAACCAAGATGGAGACGTCCAAAGACCAAGATGGAGACGACCAGAAACCAAGATGGAGACGACTAAAAACCAAGATAGAGACGTCCAAAAACCAAGATGGAGATGACTAAAAACCAAGATGGAGACGATTAAAAACCAAGATGGAGACGACCAAAGACCAAGATGGAGATGACTAAAAACCAAGATGGAGACGACCAGAAACCAAGATGGAGATGACTAAAAACCAAGATGGAGACGATTAAAAACCAAGATGGAGACGACCAAAGACCAAGATGGAGATGACTAAAAACCAAGATGGAGACGATTAAAAACCAAGATGGAGACGACCAAAGACCAAGATGGAGATGACTAAAAACCAAGATAGAGACGACTAAAAACCAAAATGGAGACGACCAAAAACCAAGATGGAGACGACCAAAGACCAAGATGGAGACGATTAAAAACCAAGATGGAGACGACCAAAGACCAAGATGGAGATGACTAAAAACCAAGATGGAGACGATTAAAAACCAAGATGGAGACGACCAAAGACCAAGATGGAGATGACTAAAAACCAAGATAGAGACGACTAAAAACCAAGATGGAGACGACCAAAAACCAAGATGGAGACGACCAAAGACCAAGATGGAGACGATTAAAAACCAAGATGGAGACGACCAAAGACCAAGATGGAGATGACTAAAAACCAAGATGGAGACGACTAAAAACCAAGATGGAGACGACCAAAAACCAAGATGGAGACGACCAGAAACCAAGATGGAGACGTCTAAAAACCGAGATGGAGACGACTACAAACCAAGATGGAGACGACCAGAAACCAAGATGGAGACGACTAAAAACCAAGATGGAGACGTCTAAAAACCAAGATGGAGACGTCCAAAGACCAAGATGGAGACGACCAGAAACCAAGATGGAGACGACTAAAAACCAAGATGGAGACGACCAGAAACCAAGATGGAGACGACCAAAAACCAAGATGGAGATGACCAGAAACCAAGATGGAGACGACTAAAAACCAAGATGGAGACGTCTAAAAACCAAGATGGAGACGACTAAAAACCAAGATGGAGACGACCAGAAACCAAGATGGAGACGACTAAAAACCAAGATGGAGACGTCTAAAAACCAAGATGGAGACGACCAGAAACCAAGATGGAGACGACTAAAAACCAAGATGGAGACGTCTAAAAACCAAGATGGAGACGACTAAAAACCAAGATGGAGACGACCAGAAACCAAGATGGAGACGTCTAAAAACCGAGATGGAGACGACTACAAACCAAGATGGAGACGACCAGAAACCAAGATGGAGACGACTAAAAACCAAGATGGAGACGTCTAAAAACCAAGATGGAGACGTCCAAAGACCAAGATGGAGACGACCAGAAACCAAGATGGAGACGACTAAAAACCAAGATGGAGACGACCAGAAACCAAGATGGAGACGACCAAAAACCAAGATGGAGACGACCAGAAACCAAGATGGAGACGACTAAAAACCAAGATGGAGACGACCAGAAACCAAGACGGAGACGACCAAAAACCAAGACGTCTAAAAACCGAGATGGAGACGACTACAAACCAAGATGGAGACGACCAGAAACCAAGATGGAGACGACTAAAAACCAAGATGGAGACGTCTAAAAACCAAGATGGAGACGTCCAAAGACCAAGATGGAGACGACCAGAAACCAAGATGGAGACGACTAAAAACCAAGATGGAGACGACCAGAAACCAAGATGGAGACGACTAAAAACCAAGATGGAGACGTCTAAAAACCAAGATGGAGACGACCAGAAACCAAGATGGAGACGACTAAAAACCAAGATGGAGACGTCTAAAAACCAAGATGGAGACGACTAAAAACCAAGATGGAGACGACCAGAAACCAAGATGGAGACGTCTAAAAACCGAGATGGAGACGACTACAAACCAAGATGGAGACGACCAGAAACCAAGATGGAGACGACTAAAAACCAAGATGGAGACGTCTAAAAACCAAGATGGAGACGTCCAAAGACCAAGATGGAGACGACCAGAAACCAAGATGGAGACGACTAAAAACCAAGATGGAGACGACCAGAAACCAAGATGGAGACGACCAAAAACCAAGATGGAGACGACCAGAAACCAAGATGGAGACGACTAAAAACCAAGATGGAGACGACCAGAAACCAAGACGGAGACGACCAAAAACCAAGACGTCTAAAAACCAAGATGGAGACGACTACAAACCAAGATGGAGACGACTAAAAACCAAGATGGATTTTTTTTAGTGGGGACTCTTGTTGTTCATGAATGAATCTGTAACTTACACTGATCATTGTCTGTAGTTAAAGCTTGATTCTAACAGTTATTGAAACCATATTGATCTTCTGAGAGAACATGGATCCAGCTGTGAGGAACCCCGTCGCCTCCTGAATGAACGTAAACGTCTCTAAACTGTAGAAGAGAATATCTAAATGAGTTCGTCAGGAGAGCAGAGCGCCGTTCACTTCAACAGAAACAGACCTGAAAGAGAAGCTCGTTAATCAGCCAATTAATCAATCAATTAATCAATCAATCATTAGACATTAGTAATCAAACAAGCAGAAAGAGCAGCAGCAGTTCAGAGACAGTCCACCAATCAGAAACAGCTGTGAGTTCAGTTAGCTTCCACGCTAAATTATGCTAACACAACAACGTCTTCTGTTCACATCCAACCTGTGATAAACGGATATATGAATATATATATATGAAATACCGGATTATATATCATATTTAAGATCATGTATTTGTTGTATACAGTATGTAGGTTGATTATTCTGTTCAGTATATACACATATATTTATGAGAATATAGATTTTACTTTTGTAGTTTGAATGTTCATAACTTTGAATTATTCTAAATGTATTTCTATACATTATTTAATATATAAATACACATATATGTAGAGCTATTCTGATCCATGTTGCTTGTATATACTGGGCATTGTATAATACATTTATACTTTACACTTTACTTTTACATCACGATGTTGTTCTACTATAGGTTGTTGTTGTTCATATAATCCACATAAAAATATGAATTTAACATTTAGTTAACAAATATGAATCATACATTTTTATTTACATTTAAATGTGATTTTCGTTCATGTAGAAAACGTGTTTTTTTTAAATATATTCATATTTCATTGTGTTCATACCTTATTATGAAAACATGGCTTTACATTTTAACATATTAACATATAGACAAAGAAATATAGGAATAAATGTATTCATATATGTGTTGATTGAACAGTGCCATTCATACACATGTAATCAATATGAAAAATATGAATATGATAAATGTTTTTATTTTAATATATTATTATAATTATATTATTATATATATTATATAACCTAATAGTTTAAATATACTCGGAAATATATACCCCCCCAAATGTTTCATAACATATGTAATGTATACGTGCATAAAATGTCAATTTGTATATATGTATAGCCTAATAAATGTATAATAGAGTATATTAATATATTCAAACAACATATATTAGTAATTAGTCGTATTTCTGTGTTCATATATACCTTCATTATGTTTTATATAAACATTTTCCATTATACTGATTTAATATGTAAATGTTAAAATCACATATTTGCGTATATATTGCCCCGTATATTCAAACTATATTAGATAATGTGTGTATATTTGTAAAATATTTAGAACATATGAACACATTAAAATCACATTTATATATTTAACATATTGATTATATGTGGATAAATGGCACTGTTTGTTCAGTCAACACATATATTAATACATTTATTCCTATTTTTTCTTTTATATATGTTAATGTACGAAAATATAAAGCTATATTTTTGATAATACTTATAAGGTATGAACACAATGAAATATGTATATTTAAAAAAAGAAATATTTTCTATGTGAACAAAAATCACATTTCAATACAAATGTTAAATTCATATTTTATGTGGAATATATGAGCAACAACATTAACTATATATATATATATATATATATATATATATATATATTGCCAGATATCTCCTGTTTGTCCACCGTATCTAGTCAGGGAACATTTAGTTTGTTTATTTCTAGATGAGTATTTCCTCCCTTCGGCATCCTTTGTATTAATTGTATGTGTGAGGTGAGTTGCATTATGGGACTTTATGTGTGTGTGTGTGTGTGTGTGTGTGTGTGTTTCAGTCCTTCCTCGTATTTCAGAATAAAATCATTTAGCTTGAAACTGTGTTTTCTTTGTGCTAAACTGTCCAGTTAACATTCAGCAGACGTTCAGCTCTCCTTTAAATTCACATCAGCTCCGCTCACTGTTAGCGCTGCAAGGCACTGTGGGTACTCTGAAAGGGGGGGGGACTCCCCCCTGGGAGATCTGGTTGGCTGCTGCAGCGTGACTGACAGGTGCCAGGGGACCGGCATAGCCAATCAGCATCTGGTGTCGTTAGCCACCAGAACTGTGCACCAATAAAAGCTGATTAAAGCCAGAACAGTCAATTAATGAGTGTGTGTGTGTGTGTGTGTGTGTGTGTGCGTGTGTGCGTGTGTGCGTGTGTGTGTGTGTGTATGTGTGTGTGTGTGTGTGTGTGTGTGTGTGTGTGTGTGTGTGTGTGTGTGTGTGCGTGTGTGTGTGTGTGATAATCCTGGATGTCCATCCGGGGACATAGCGGTGTTTTAGCTTGTTTAGCTGTAAAGCTGCTCTCTGGACACCCGTAGAGAGTCACAGTCATTAGCCTTGTGTTAGCCTGGCGTTAGCGTAGCATAGAGTTCAGTGTGCGTTTCATTTCTGTTGTGTGTCCGTCCGTCTGTCTGCAGAGGACACCAGGTCGTCCTGTCCTACTAGAGGACAGACGGACAAAGTGAAGGACAGATGTCGAAGACGAGCTGCCATCTGTGAGCCGTTATACTTCTGGATGGGACCAGAGTGCTAACCATTAGCTTAGCACTCCAACAGCTAACTGCCATCTGTGTCTCATTACACAGAATGGACCGGCCGCTGCCTGGCTAGCTAGCGGCTAATTTAGCAGTTAAATCCAGTCCAGCAGACAGCAGAGTTCAACAGAGATTCAGCGGAGACCAGAAACTGGGTCCAAGCAGCTAACGATGCTAACCAGTAACAGTACAAAATAAAATGTACTCTCCACTTACAACATAAAACTTTCAAAGTAAAACATTATGTAATACTTATGATGTACTAAATACATCTAAAAATGAAATGGTATTGAACACTTTTCACAATATAATGCACCTCAGCAACTGTCAAAATAAAACAATTAATACCTTTCAAAATAAAACATACTATGTTTACCATTCTAAATTGTAAATACTAACACATTTCAAAGTAAAACTCAATTTACAAAACAAAATTTACCAAAAATCTTTTGACTATAAAATAGCACTCAACACCTTTCAAAATAAAACATACTGTTTACCATTCTAAATTGTAAATATTAACAAATTTCAAAGTAAAACTCTACATAAAAATGTAAATATGTACTCAACATCTTTCAAAACAAAACTGCTCTGTACCTGTCAAAATAAAATGTGCTCTACGTGTTTCGAAATAAAATATACTCAACTCCTGTTGAAGTTAAATGTACAAACACCTTTCAAATTTAAATGTATTAACAACTTTATGAAATGAAATTGATAGAACAAAAACTTTCAACATAAAATGTAACCTACAACTTTTTGAACAATGTACCCGATGGCTTTTCAAAGTAAAATTTACACAAAACCTTTCGACGATAAAATACCACTCAACACATTTCAAAATAAAAATGTACCCAAAACACAATTAAAATTAAACAATAGGGTAAATTTCCAAAATAAAATGGAATGGGGCACCTTTTCAGAATAAAATCTGCCTTTAAACATTAAATCCGAAAATATACTCCTTCAAAATAAAATGCACTACAAGTCCTTACCTTTAGTGGCCACCCGCACACAGTCGATCTTTGTTTCCTGTCAGAGAGAGAAGCAAATTAGTTTCCTGTCAACACAAATGCCGACATATTAGCTGTCACACACACACACACACACACACACACACACACAGACACAGACACACACACACACACACACACACACACACAGACACACACACAGACACACACACACAGACACACACACATACACACACACACACACACAGACACGCACACACACACACAGACACACACACACACACACACACACACACACACACACACACACACACACACACACACACAGACACACACACATACACACACACACACACACAGACACGCACACACACGCACACACATGCACACACACGCACACACACAGGTGGTAAACAGAGCAGACAGACGGTGGATGGTTGTGGATCAGCGCCTGTTCTGACATTTAACAACCGACCGACACAGTGAGACGTTCTACTGAGAACATCGTTCTGCTTTTAACAAACAGATGACAAATTAACCACCAGAGCTACACACACACACACACACACACACACACACACACACACACACACACGCAGTGGTGCATCTGCAGTGTGGCGACAGTAAAAAGCACTACGGTTGCTGCATTATTCAACACACACACACACTCACACACACACACACCAATTAAACCTCCCGGCGTCAATAATTAACACACAAGTGTGTGTGTGTGTGTATGTGTGTGTGTGTCTAACCGTAAACAATTATCTTTATTCACACACATATGTGACAAAACACACACACGCACACACACATCCCCCCACTGCAGCCCATTAGTGTCACTGGTCAGGCTGCTGGAACCATCTCCACTCCCATTAAACTGTGCGTGTGCGTTTGTGTGTGTGTGTGTGTGTGTGTGTATGTGTGCGTGCATGTGCGTGTGCTTGTGTGTGTTGGTATCTCTCAGTTTCACTTCTCTGGTTTTTATGACAGAAAGAGCAAAAAGTGAAGGAAATTGAAAGGAAACTGTAGAACAGAGTAGAATAGAGTAGAACAGAGTAGAATAGAGTAGAACAGAGTAGAATAGAGTAGAATAGAGTTGAATAGAGTAGAATAGAATAATGGGACCTTTGTTCTAACGTGTGTGAGTCTGGACAGTCGTCACTCTTCTAAATAAACCTGTTTCCTCCTGATGAACATCTGAACTCAGACGCTGCTCATCACTGAACAATCAGCATGTTAGAGGTTTCCTTCAGTGTCTCAGATCAGTGATAGAGCATCTATCAGAGACAGGAGCTGATCTCAGATCAGTGACTCACCCCGTTAGCGGTGCTGACAGCCTGGTAGTAGATCCCATAACTCTTATGAGGCAGCAGAGGAACGTTCCAGTAACCGCTGTAAGTCCTGTTATCACCTGGACATACACACAGGTCAACAGGTCAACTGGTTAACTGGTTAACTGTTAACAATAATAAACTCTTAACTGTTAACAACTGTAAACTGTTAACGGTAAATTGTTAACAATGGTAAACTGTTAACAACTGTAAATTGTTAACAACTGTAAACTGTTAACAACGGTAAACTGTTAACAACGGTAAACTGTTAACAACGGTAAACTGTTAACTGTTAACGGTAAATTGTTAACAACGGTAAACTGTTAACAACTGTAAACTGTTAACAACTGTAAATTGTTAACAACGGTAAATTGTTAACAACGGTAAACTGTTAACGGTAAATTGTTAACAACGGTAAACTGTTAACAACGGTAAACTGTTAACAACTGTAAATTGTTAAGAATGGTAAATTGTTAACAACGGTAAATTGTTAACAACGGTAAACTGTTAACAACGGTAAACTGTTAACTGTTAACGGTAAATTGTTAACAACGGTAAACTGTTAACAACTGTAAACTGTTAACAACTGTAAATTGTTAACAACTGTAAATTGTTAAGAATGGTAAATTGTTAACAACGGTAAATTGTTAACAACGGTAAATTGTTAACAACGGTAAACTGTTAACAACGGTAAACTGTTAACTGTTAACGGTAAATTGTTAACAACGGTAAACTGTTAACTGTTAACGGTAAATTGTTAACAACGCTAAACTGATAATAACGGTAAACTGTTAACAACTGTAAATTGTTAAGAATGGTAAATTGTTAACAACGGTAAACTGTTAACTGTTAACAATGGTAAACTGTTAACAACTGTAAACTGTTAACAACGGTAAACTGTTAACAACGGTAAATTGTTAACAACGGTAAATTGTTAACAACGGTAAACTGTTAACAACTGTAAATTGTTAACAGCGGTAAACTGTTAACAACGGTAAACTGTTAACAATTGTAAACTGTTAACAACGGTAAATTGTGAACAACTGTAAACTGTTAACAACTGTAAATTGTTAACAATGGTAAATTGTTAACGGTAAACTGTTAACAACTGTAAATTGTTAACAGCGGTAAACTGTTAACAACGGTAAACTGTTAACAACGGTAAACTGTTAACAACGGTAAACTGTTAACTGTTAACGGTAAATTGTTAACAACGGTAAACTGTTAACAACTGTAAACTGTTAACAACTGTAAATTGTTAACAACGGTAAATTGTTAACAACGGTAAACTGTTAACGGTAAATTGTTAACAACGGTAAACTGTTAACAACGGTAAACTGTTAACAACTGTAAATTGTTAAGAATGGTAAATTGTTAACAACGGTAAATTGTTAACAACGGTAAATTGTTAACAACAGTAAACTGTTAACAACGGTAAACTGTTAACTGTTAACGGTAAATTGTTAACAACGGTAAACTGTTAACAACTGTAGACTGTTAACAACAGTAAATTGTTAACAACGGTAAATTGTTAACAACGGTAAACTGTTAACAACTGTAAATTGTTAAGAATGGTAAATTGTTAACAACGGTAAATTGTTAACAACGGTAAATTGTTAACAACGGTAAACTGTTAACAACGGTAAACTGTTAACTGTTAACGGTAAATTGTTAACAACTGTAAACTGTTAACAACTGTAAATTGTTAACAACGGTAAATTGTTAACAACGCTAAACTGATAATAACGGTAAACTGTTAACAACTGTAAATTGTTAAGAATGGTAAATTGTTAACAACGGTAAATTGTTAACAACGGTAAATTGTTAACAACGGTAAACTGTTAACAACGGTAAATTGTTAACAACGGTAAATTGTTAACAACGGTAAACTGTTAACAACGGTAAACTGTTAACAATTGTAAACTGTTAACAACGGTAAATTGTGAACAACTGTAAACTGTTAACAACTGTAAATTGTTAACAATGGTAAATTGTTAACGGTAAACTGTTAACAACTGTAAATTGTTAACAGCGGTAAACTGTTAACAACGGTAAACTGTTAACAACGGTAAACTGTTAACTGTTAACGGTAAATTGTTAACAACGGTAAACTGTTAACAACTGTAAACTGTTAACAACTGTAAATTGTTAACAACGGTAAATTGTTAACAACGGTAAACTGTTAACGGTAAATTGTTAACAACGGTAAACTGTTAACAACGGTAAACTGTTAACAACTGTAAATTGTTAAGAATGGTAAATTGTTAACAACGGTAAATTGTTAACAACGGTAAATTGTTAACAACGGTAAACTGTTAACAACGGTAAACTGTTAACTGTTAACGGTAAATTGTTAACAACGGTAAACTGTTAACAACTGTAGACTGTTAACAACAGTAAATTGTTAACAACGGTAAATTGTTAACAACGGTAAACTGTTAACAACTGTAAATTGTTAAGAATGGTAAATTGTTAACAACGGTAAATTGTTAACAACGGTAAATTGTTAACAACGGTAAACTGTTAACAACGGTAAACTGTTAACTGTTAACGGTAAATTGTTAACAACGGTAAACTGTTAACAACTGTAAACTGTTAACAACTGTAAATTGTTAACAACGGTAAATTGTTAAAAACGGTAAACTGTTAACTGTTAACGGTAAATTGTTAACAACGCTAAACTGATAATAACGGTAAACTGTTAACAACTGTAAATTGTTAAGAATGGTAAATTGTTAACAACGGTAAACTGTTAACTGTTAACAACGGTAAACTGTTAACAACTGTAAACTGTTAACAACTGTAAACTGTTAACAACGGTAAACTGTTAACAACGGTAAATTGTTAACAACGGTAAATTGTTAACAACGGTAAACTGTTAACAACTGTAAATTGTTAACAGCGGTAAACTGTTAACAACGGTAAACTGTTAACAATTGTAAACTGTTAACAACGGTAAATTGTGAACAACTGTAAACTGTTAACAACTGTAAATTGTTAACAATGGTAAATTGTTAACGGTAAACTGTTAACAACTGTAAATTGTTAACAGCGGTAAACTGTTAACAACGGTAAACTGTTAACAACGGTAAACTGTTAACTGTTAACGGTAAATTGTTAACAACGGTAAACTGTTAACAACTGTAAACTGTTAACAACTGTAAATTGTTAACAACGGTAAATTGTTAACAACGGTAAACTGTTAACGGTAAATTGTTAACAACGGTAAACTGTTAACAACGGTAAACTGTTAACAACTGTAAATTGTTAAGAATGGTAAATTGTTAACAACGGTAAATTGTTAACAACGGTAAACTGTTAACAACGGTAAACTGTTAACAACTGTAAATTGTTAAGAATGGTAAATTGTTAACAACGGTAAATTGTTAACAACGGTAAATTGTTAACAACGGTAAACTGTTAACAACGGTAAACTGTTAACTGTTAACGGTAAATTGTTAACAACGGTAAACTGTTAACAACTGTAAACTGTTAACAACTGTAAATTGTTAACAACGGTAAATTGTTAAAAACGGTAAACTGTTAACTGTTAACGGTAAATTGTTAACAACGCTAAACTGATAATAACGGTAAACTGTTAACAACTGTAAATTGTTAAGAATGGTAAATTGTTAACAACGGTAAACTGTTAACTGTTAACAACGGTAAACTGTTAACAACTGTAAACTGTTAACAACTGTAAACTGTTAACAACGGTAAACTGTTAACAACGGTAAACTGTTAACAACGGTAAATTGTTAACAACGGTAAATTGTTAACAACGGTAAACAGTTAACAACTGTAAATTGTTAACAGCGGTAAACTGTTAACAACGGTAAACTGTTAACAATTGTAAACTGTTAACAACTGTAAATTGTTAACAACGGTAAATTGTTAACAACGGTAAACTGTTAACGGTAAATTGTTAACAACGGTAAACTGTTAACAACTGTAAACTGTTAACAACTGTAAATTGTTAACAACGGTAAATTGTTAACAACGGTAAACTGTTAACGGTAAATTGTTAACAACGGTAAACTGTTAACAACGGTAAACTGTTAACAACTGTAAATTGTTAAGAATGGTAAATTGTTAACAACGGTAAATTGTTAACAACGGTAAACTGTTAACAACGGTAAACTGTTAACAACTGTAAATTGTTAAGAATGGTAAATTGTTAACAACGGTAAATTGTTAACAACGGTAAATTGTTAACAACGGTAAACTGTTAACAACGGTAAACTGTTAACTGTTAACGGTAAATTGTTAACAACGGTAAACTGTTAACAACTGTAAACTGTTAACAACTGTAAATTGTTAACAACGGTAAATTGTTAAAAACGGTAAACTGTTAACTGTTAACGGTAAATTGTTAACAACGCTAAACTGATAATAACGGTAAACTGTTAACAACTGTAAATTGTTAAGAATGGTAAATTGTTAACAACGGTAAACTGTTAACTGTTAACAACGGTAAACTGTTAACAACTGTAAACTGTTAACAACTGTAAACTGTTAACAACGGTAAACTGTTAACAACGGTAAACTGTTAACAACGGTAAATTGTTAACAACGGTAAATTGTTAACAACGGTAAACAGTTAACAACTGTAAATTGTTAACAGCGGTAAACTGTTAACAACGGTAAACTGTTAACAATTGTAAACTGTTAACAACGGTAAATTGTGAACAACTGTAAACTGTTAACAACTGTAAATTGTTAACAATGGTAAATTGTTAACGGTAAACTGTTAACAACTGTAAATTGTTAACAGCGGTAAACTGTTAACAACGGTAAACTGTTAACAACGGTAAACTGTTAACAACGGTAAACTGTTAACTGTTAACGGTAAATTGTTAACAACGGTAAACTGTTAACAACTGTAAACTGTTAACAACTGTAAATTGTTAACAACGGTAAATTGTTAACAACGGTAAACTGTTAACGGTAAATTGTTAACAACGGTAAACTGTTAACAACGGTAAACTGTTAACAACTGTAAATTGTTAAGAATGGTAAATTGTTAACAACGGTAAATTGTTAACAACGGTAAATTGTTAACAACGGTAAACTGTTAACAACGGTAAACTGTTAACTGTTAACGGTAAATTGTTAACAACGGTAAACTGTTAACAACTGTAAACTGTTAACAACTGTAAATTGTTAACAACGGTAAATTGTTAACAACGGTAAACTGTTAACAACTGTAAATTGTTAAGAATGGTAAATTGTTAACAACGGTAAATTGTTAACAACGGTAAATTGTTAACAACGGTAAACTGTTAACAACGGTAAACTGTTAACTGTTAACGGTAAATTGTTAACAACGGTAAACTGTTAACAACTGTAAACTGTTAACAACTGTAAATTGTTAACAACGGTAAATTGTTAAAAACGGTA
>CM025843.1:25959198-25969198 GCA_014673565.1 Sebastes schlegelii | reverse complement strand
ATAAATACCAGCTATCGGTCAGGGTGACGGAGGAGAGGAGGTGTCCCATAAAGGATGCTTGTTACCACGGTGATTTAATGCTTCTTGACGACTGCTGTTATGGAGCTTCATTATGGTTTCAGTGTGCTGAGCAGAGAGAGCAAAAAAACACTGAAACTCTGGACAATTGTACGGCAACGATGAAAAACTCTACTGACTCTACCAAAACTTTACTGACTCAACGAAAACTCTACTGACTCAACGAAAACTCTACTGACTCAACGAAAACTCTACGGACTCAACAAAAACTCTACTGACTACAGAAACTCTATTGACTCTACAAACCCTCTGCAGACATTGTGAAAACCTTTCGAGCCCCACAGAAACTCTACCAACTCTATAACAACTCTACCGACTACAGAAACTCTACTGACTCTATGAAAACTCCAGAGACTTCAGAATATCTACTGACTATAAAAAAGCTTTTTGGGCTTTTACAAAAACTCTACCAACTCTATATACAACTCTAGAGACTCTACAGAAACTCTACAGACTCTATAAAAACTCTACCAACTCTATAAAACCTCTACCAACTCTATAACAACTCTAGACTCTAAAAAACCTCTACCAACTCTATAATAACTCTAGAGACTCTAAAAACCTCTACCAACTCTATAACAACTTTAGAGACTCTAAAAAACTCTACCAACTCTATATACAACTCTAGAGACTCTACAGAAACTCTACAGACTTTATAAAAACTCTACCAACACTAAAAACTCTACAAAAACTTAATAATACTTAGAACAATACTGAGAATCCAGAAACTGAAGTTCTACAGATTCTACAAAAACTCAACCAAGTCTACGAAACTCTACCACCTCCACAACAAAAGCTACTGACTAAAAAAGACTTGAACAAATCTACTAAACGCAACCTGGACTATGAATACTCTATTAACTCTAGAAAAAAATCTAAGGACACTATAAAAACTCTACCAACTCTATAACAACTCTAGAGACTCTAAAAAACCTCTACCAACTCTATAACAACTCTAGACTCTAAAAAACCTCTACCAACTCTATAATAACTCTAGAGACTCTAAAAACCTCTACCAACTCTATAACAACTTTAGAGACTCTAAAAAACTCTACCAACTCTATATACAACTCTAGAGACTCTACAGAAACTCTACAGACTTTATAAAAACTCTACCAACACTAAAAACTCTACAAAAACTTAATAATACTTAGAACAATACTGAGAATCCAGAAACTGAAGTTCTACAGATTCTACAAAAACTCAACCAAGTCTACAAAACTCTACCACCTCCACAACAAAAGCTACTGACTAAAAAAGACTTGAACAAATCTACTAAACGCAACCTGGACTATGAATACTCTATTAACTCTAGAAAAAAATCTATGGACACTATAAAAACTCTACCAACTCTATAACAACTCTAGAGACTCTAAAAAAACTCTACCAACTCTATAACAACTCAGAGAAACACCTTCCAGCTGGATGAGACTCTGCCGGCTCTACAACGGTTCTACTGAAGCTCCACTAACTCGGCTGATATGGGATGTTATGACACTAGAAACCAGCCGACAGCAGACGGACAGTTTGCTGCTCTGTGGTCCACCAGCAGGTGTCAGAGTTCACACAGACGGAGTGTGTGCTTCACAGAAACACGGAGCTGCACCTGAATGCACCACAGTGAGTTTTCATCAGCGTTCGTGTCCCGAAGGAAACGTGGGAAACAATAGTTGTGTTTTTCAGTGGAACCTGATTCAGGACAGCAGCCATACATCACACTAGGGGGGGGGGGGAGCATTGTCACATTTCCTGCTGGACAGGAAACTAAAGGAGGACAGGAAGATACACACTAACACACACACACACACACACACACACACACACTGCAGTATGTGTGTATTGTTTAACTCCCAACAGGAACCAACAGATTCAATCACTTCTTCCTTCTTTCTTTCTCTTTTCTTTCTTCTCCTCCTCTCTCCTCCCCCTCACATCTCTTTTCTTCCTCTCTGTTTCTGACAAACCGTCTCCAATCACATTTCTTCACGCTCACGTCGCAGCACTTGTTGTGTGTGTGTGTGACAGTAATCTGATTACAGCTGCAGGTCGCTCGCGGCAACACCTTTTGTCCTGCGATCTGAGGCTTCTATACACCAGTGTGTGTTGTACTGTATACTGTGTGTGTGTTGTTGTATAGAGTGTGTTGTTGTATAGTGTGTGTGTTGTTGTGTAGTGTGTGTATTGTTGCCTGAGGGCCGACACTCACTCTGGTGTCAGAGGAGACAAAAGCAAAGTTAAATATAAACACACAAACATGGAATCATATCTCAGAGCAGCATCTGTTCAATCTGATGGATTTCAAATAAACTATCATGTCGATTAACACACCACACGTCACACACACACACACACACACACACTCTTTAAATCTCCCGTCTTGTTCGTGCATGAAAAGAAAAGAAATAAATCTGGTTCTGCTTGAAATGATCCGTTTTCTTCCTTTCAGTCGTCGGTGTGTCGACATGTGTTAGATATGAACGCTGTGTTCTCCCAGGCCACCTGAACATCCCACCAGCTGCTGGATTCATCCATGTTTAAAGGAGGAGAATCATCGGGGGGGGGGGATCCTCCAGACGCCGTATGTACATTAAAGCATCACGTTGGAGTGTTGACGGAGGAAGTGAAGGAGACGCTCAGAGGTAAATAGAGTTTAAAATGACATCGTTCATTCAGACATGACAGCACACAGCTGCCAGGGGGGGTACGTAGAAAAAACAACGTTCACGTCACAAAGTCACCTCACAGGAATGTGCACTAGCATGTACATGAGTCTGGTTCAAATTCTGGTTCACTCTCTATGACGCTTTTTGGGCTCTAAAAAAACTCTATCTACTCTATAAAAACTCTACCTACTCTACAACAACTCTACAGACTCTACAACAGCTCTACCGACTCTACAACAGCTCTACCGACTCTACAACAACTCTACAGACTCTACAACAGCTCTACCGACTCTACAACAACTCTACCTACTCTACAACAACTCTACAGACTCTACAACAGCTCTACCGACTCTACAACAACTCTACAGACTCTACAACAACTCTACAGACTCTACAACAACTCTACAGACTCTACAACAACTCTACAGACTCTACAACAACTCTACAGACTCTACAACAGCTCTACAGACTCTAAAACAGCTCTACAGACTCTACAACAACTCTACAACAACTCTACAGACTCTACAACAGCTCTACCGACTCTACAACAACTCTACAGACTCTACAACAGCTCTACAACAACTCTACCAACTCTACAACAACTCTACAGACTCTACAACAACTCTACAACAGCTCTACAGACTCTACAACAACTCTACAGACTCTACAACAACTCTACAACAACTCTACAGACTCTACAACAACTCTACCGACTCTACAACAGCTCTACCGACTCTACAACAACTCTACAGACTCTACAACAACTCTACCGACTCTACAACAACTCTACAGACTACAACAACTCTACCGACTCTACAACAACTCTATCGACTCTACAACAACTCTACAGACTCTACAACAACTCTACCGACTCTACAACAACTCTACCGACTCTACAAAAACTCTATCTACTCTATAAAAACTCTACCTACTCTACAACAACTCTACAACAACTCTACAGACTCTACAACAACTCTACAGACTCTACCGACTCTACAACAACTCTACCGACTCTACAACAACTCTACCGACTCTATAAAAACTCTACCTACTCTATAAAAACTCTACCGACTCTACAACAACTGTACCGACTCTACAACAGCTCTACAGACTCTACAACAACTCTACAGACTCTACAACAACTCTACAACAACTCTACCGACTCTACAACAACTCTACCGACTCTATAAAAACTCTACCTACTCTATAAAAACTCTACCGACTTTACAACAACTGTACCGACTCTACAACAGCTCTACAGACTCTACAACAACTCTACAGACTCTACAACAACTCTACAACAACTCTACAGACTCTACAACAACTCTACCGACTCTACAACAGCTCTACCGACTCTACAACAACTCTACAGACTCTACAACAACTCTACAACAACTCTACCGACTCTACAACAACTCTACCGACTCTACAACAACTCTACCGACTCTATAAAAACTCTACCTACTCTATAAAAACTCTACCTACTCTACAACAACTCTACAACAACTCTACCGACTCTACAACAACTCTACCGACTCTATAAAAACTCTACCTACTCTATAAAAACTCTACCTACTCCACAACAACTCTACAACAACTCTACCGACTCTACAACAACTGTACTGACTCTACAACAGCTCTACAGACTCTACAACAACTCTACAGACTCTACAACAACTCTACAACAACTCTACAGACTCTACAACAACTCTACCGACTCTACAACAACTCTACCGACTCTACAACAACTCTACAGACTACAACTCTGCCGACTCTACAACAACTCTACAGACTCTACAACAACTCTACAGACTACAACAACTCTACCGACTCTACAACAACTCTACAGACTCTATAACAACTCTACAGACTCTACAACAACTCTACAGACTCTACAACAACTCTACCGACTCTACAACAACTCTACAGACTCTATAACAACTCTACAGACTCTACAACAACTCTACAGACTCTACAACAACTCTACCGACTCTACAACAACTCTATAAAAACTGTAGTGACGCTAGAGAATCTTGAGAGAGATCAACATCAGAAACACAGCGTTAACATCACAAAGTCACTTTACAGGAATGTCACTTAGCAGCAAAATAAAAGCTTCTCTTTCTTGCCTTAATGCTTTTATTGTGACGCGTCATGTTTAAACTGTCAGTTAATGTGTGTGTGTGTGTGTGTGTGTGTGTGTGTGTGTCTGTTACAGTGTGTGTGTGTGTTGTGTTTGTTAATCCCTTGTTAATCCTGGTGTTAACAGCAGCCTCTGATTAGCCCCCCCGCCTGCTGATCGTTAATTAACCAAATCCCTCGTTACAGCCCGACGACAGAGAGCAGACAGCTGTTGACATGACGACTGTTACCGCGGATACCCCCTCCCTCCGGGCCCCGACGACGGCGTTCACCAGAGAGAGTCCACCGTAAAAAGTTACTGTTTATTATCTACGTTCACAGCTGAGAGGTGAAGGTATTATTATTATTATTGTTGTTGTTATTATTATTGTTATTATTATTATTATTATTATTGTTGTTATTATTATTGTTATTATTATTATTATTATTATTGTTGTTATTATTGTTATTATTATTATTGTTGTTATTATTATTGTTATTATTATTATTATTATTATTGTTGTTGTTATTGTTATTATTATTGTTGTTATTATTATTGTTATTATTATTATTATTATTATTGTTGTTATTATTATTGTTATTATTGTTATTATTATTATTATTGTTGTTATTATTATTGTTATTATTATTATTGTTGTTATTATTATTGTTATTATTATTATTATTATTGTTGTTGTTATTGTTATTATTATTGTTGTTATTATTATTGTTATTATTATTATTGTTGTTGTTATTATTATTGTTATTATTGTTATTATTATTATTATTATTATTATTATTATTATATTACCAGTTGAACCAGTCTCAGTTTTAGTTCCAGTTTCTTCTTCATGTCATCGTTTAATGTTTAACGTCTCGTCATTAAAACTTTATGAAGCAGAAGACTGATGCTGATCAATATTTAACATCTGGACAGGGGGGCGGAGGGGGGGGGGTTTGTGTGTGTGTGTGTGTGTGTGTGTGTTTGTGTGTGTGTGTTACCTGACGGGAGCTCCACGGCTCTGAGCTGGTTTCAGTAGAACAGTGACGGAGGAGTCGGTCTGGTTGAGAGGAGACTCCTGATCATAGGCCGGCATCAGAGGAGCTGAGGAGGAGGAAGAGGAGGAGGAGGAGGAGGAGGAGGAGGAGGAGGAAGAGGAGAGGAGGAGGAGGAGGAGGAGGAGGAGGAAGAGGGGGAGGAGAGGGAGGAGGAGAGAGAGTCAGTGTTCAACTCCTTCCTTTATTGTTTACTCAAAATCAGGATCTGGGACTAGAAGATCATCCAGTCATAACCAGTCATAACCAATATAACCAGTCATAACCAGTCATAACCAATATAACCAGTCATAACCAGTCATAACCAATATAACCAGTCATAACCAGTCATAAGCAATATAACCAGTCATAACCAATATAACCGGTTATAACTAGTCATAACCAATATAACCAGTCATAACCAATATAACCGGTTATAACTAGTCATAACCAATATAACCAGTCATAACCAGTCATAACCAATATAACCAGTCATAACCAGTCATAACCAATATAACCAGTCATAAGCAATATAACCAGTCATAACCAGTCATAACCAATATAACCAGTCATAACCAGTCATAACCAATATAACCGGTTATAACTAGTCATAACCAATATAACCAGTCATAACCAGTCATAACCAATATAACCAGTCATAACCAATATAACCAGTCATAACCAGTCATAACCAATATAACCAGTCATAACCAATATAACCAGTCATAACCAGTCATAACCAGTCATAACCAATATAACCAGTTATAACCAGTCATAACCAATATAACCAGTCATAACCAATATAACCAGTTATAACCGGTCATAAGCAATATAACCAGTTATAACCAGTCATAACCAATATAACCAGTCATAAGCAATATAACCAGTCATAACCGGTCATAAGCAATATAACCAGTCATAACCAGTCATAACCAATATAACCAGTTATAACCAGTCATAACCAGTCATAACCAATATAACCAGTTATAACCAGTCATAACCAGTCATAACCAATATAACCAGTTATAACCAGTCATAACTAAGTTAGTAGCTTCCTGTCAGTGCTGGCGGAGCTCTTATTTTGAAGGGCTCACCAGAGATCTTGGTGGTGAACTGGGTGACGACCGGTGGCCCAAAGCCTTTGACGGTGGAGGCTCTTATTGTGAAGGAGTAGGTGGAGCCGGGGTAGAGGCCGGTGAACACGTGGCTCGTCTCGTTGGCCGGTTTCAGCACCTTGCCGCTCTGATTGGACAAGTCGAACTCGGTGTCGAAGGAGCTCAGAGCCTTGTAGGAGATCTGAGGAGGAGAACCACGTTAACGTCTCACAGGGGCATTGTGGGTAATGGAGTCTTTGTTTTAGTTCACATTGTAAAGGTCATTAGTTATGTTAGTTTGCCCGTCAACCCGTTGTCTCTCTGTGACGGACTCCTGAAGGACAGTTAACTAAAGACATCCACACATGTATACGTCTCATGAGGTCTGGTTACCATGGTGACAGGACGGCGTGTTTACCTCGTATTGGCGGATGAGGCCGTACGTCTGCAGCGGCTCCCTCCAGCTCAGACCGATCTGCTGCTCGTAGCTGCTGCCGAGGATGGAGTCCACCGGGACGGCGCCGGGAACTGAGACGGAGACATTTACACCTTTACAATCTGTCTTCAACAACACAGACGCTAACATGTCCTCTGAGGCTAACGTGTCCTCTGAAGCTAACGTGTCCTCTGAAGCTAACGTGTCCTCTGAGGCTAACGTGTTCTCTGAGGCTAACGTGTCCTCCTACACTAACGTGTCCTCTGAGGATAATGTGTCCTCTGAAGCTAACGTGTCCTCTGAGGCTAACGTGTCCTCCTACACTAACGTGTCCTCTGAGGATAATGTGTCCTCTGAAGCTAACGTGTCCTCTGAGGCTAACGTGTCCTCTGAGGCTAACGTGTCCTCCTACGCTAACGTGTCCTCTGAAGCTAACGTGTCCTCTGAAGCTAACGTGTCCTCTGAGGCTAACGTGTCCTCCTACGCTAACGTGTCCTCTGAGGCTAACGTGTCCTCCTACGCTAACGTGTCCTCTGAGGCTAACGTGTCCTCTGAGGCTAACGTGTCCTCCTACGCTAACGTGTCCTCTGAAGCTAACGTGTCCTCTGAGGCTAACGTGTCCTCTGAGGATAACGTGTCCTCTAAGGATAACGTGTCCCCTGACGCTATAGTGTCCTCTGAGGATAATGTGTCCTCCTACGCTAACGTGTCCTCTGAGGATAATGTGTCCTCCTACGCTAACGTGTCCTCTGAGGATAATGTGTCCTCTGAAGCTAACGTGTCCTCTGAGGCTAACGTGTCCTCTGAAGCTAACGTGTCCTATGAGGCTAACGTGTCCTCTCAGGCTAACGTGTCCTCTGAAGCTAACGTGTCCTCTGAGGCTAACGTGTCCTCTTACGCTAACGTGTCCTCTGAGGCTAACGTGTCCTCTGAGGCTAATGTGTCCTCTGAAGCTAACGTGTCCTCTGGAGCTAACGTGTCCTCTGAGGCTAACGTGTCCTCTCAGGCTAACGTGTCCTCTGAAGCTAACGTGTCCTCTGGAGCTAACGTGTCCTCTGAGGCTAACGTGTCCTCTCAGGCTAATGTGTCCTCTGAAGCTAACGTGTCCTCTGGAGCTAACGTGTCCTCTGAGGCTAACGTGTCCTCTCAGGCTAATGTGTCCTCTGAAGCTAACGTGTCCTCTGGAGCTAACGTGTCCTCTGAGGCTAACGTGTCCTCTCAGGCTAATGTGTCCTCTGAAGCTAACGTGTCCTCTGGAGCTAACGTGTCCTCTGAGGCTAACGTGTCCTCTCAGGCTAACGTGTCCTCTGGAGCTAACGTGTCCTCTGAGGCTAACGTGTCCTCTCAGGCTAATGTGTCCTCTGAAGCTAACGTGTCCTCTCAGGCTAACGTGTCCTCTCAGGCTAACGTGTCCTCTGAAGCTAACGTGTCCTCTGAGGCTAACGTGTCCTCTGAGGCTAACATGTCCTCTCAGGCTAACGTGTCCTCTCAGGCTAACGTGTCCTTTGAAGCTAACGTGTCCTCTGAAGCTAACGTGTCCTCTGGAGCTAACGTGTCCTCTGAGGCTAACGTGTCCTCTCAGGCTAACGTGTCCTCTGGAGCTAACGTGTCCTCTGAGGCTAACGTGTCCTCTCAGGCTAATGTGTCCTCTGAAGCTAACGTGTCCTCTCAGGCTAACGTGTCCTCTCAGGCTAACGTGTCCTCTGAGGCTAACGTGTCCTCTCAGGCTAATGTGTCCTCTGAAGCTAACGTGTCCTCTCAGGCTAACGTGTCCTCTGAAGCTAACGTGTTCTCTGACGCTAACGTGTCCTCTGAGGCTAACGTGTCCTCTCAGGCTAACGTGTCCTCTGAAGCTAACGTGTCCTCTGAAGCTAACGTGTCCTCTGAGGCTAACGTGTCCTCTGAGGCTAACGTGTTCTCTGAAGCTAACGTGTCCTCTGAGGCTAACGTGTCCTCTGAGCTTCGTACCGTCCTCGTCCGTCAGCGCCAGCAGCTCCTCGCTCTCCTTGCGTCCCTCGGGGTTACTGAGGACGAGCCTCAGGCTGATGTTGGTGAACGGCGGGAGGTTCCGGATGGCGTGTTGCGGCACGGCGCTCAGCGTGTCGTACACCACTTCCTCCTGCACCTCCTCCTTCACCGGCTCCCTGCGGGACAGACGGGAGGAAGACGAGGTGGTTATTTACCTGTGGGTCCGTCCCCGTGTCTCAACCTGGGGACCCTGTCCTCTGATCTATGGGTTACCTGCTGGCGGTCCCTGCTGGTCGGTACCGGTACTGCACCGTCAGGTTGTAGCTGTGGCAGCGGGTCACGTTGTATCCGAACGGCTCCCAGCGGACCGTCACCTGTTTGGACTGAATGTCCACGACCTGGAGACGCCGCGGGCCGTGCATCGGATCTGACCAACGAAGAAGAACACAAACAAACAGAGTAATCAGATTACTGATCTGAGTTCAGCTGACTGAGATGAACCATCACTAAACCAGACTCTGACGGACGCCCCGTCAGCAGCTCGTCTGACTCGCCGACGGTTGGACTCCCTTTGGGGTAGTATTCATACTAAAATAGTATTCATA
>CM025843.1:25946698-25954198 GCA_014673565.1 Sebastes schlegelii | reverse complement strand
CGTTCTTATCGCTGTTCTGTCTTCTCGTTTTCTTGCTGTTCTGTTTTACGTTCTTCCTGTTGATGTTCTCGTTCTCTGCCTTGTTCTCGTTCTTCTTTCTTCTGGATGTTATAGTTATTATAGTTATTATAGATGTTATAGTTATTAGGGCCCGAGCACGAAAGTGCCAGGACCCAACGGTGTCCTGGCACGAAGTGCAAGGAACCTATTTTTTTTCTGGGGATTATTATTCTTTTTCCGCTGCGAGATCGCGTTTTTGACGACCTTAGCCATCCCCAAAACTCACGAAAATTGGAGTATGCGTCAGAACTGGTGGGAAATTCAATGTTCTGGAGTGACTGGGCTCGGGTGTCTCCATAGGGCTCCATAGCGCCCCCTAACGTACGCAGTTTTTCCGAGAAAGTTTCTTCGATCTTCACGAAATTCAAGTATGTCATTGCTCACGCCCTCATACCTGGAAAAAATGATTTTGAGATTTTTGCGGCAAACAGGAAGTCAGCCATGTTGGATTTCCTGCGTGATTTTAGAATTTACGAACGCACATTTGAAGACTTTAGGATGCACAAAAATTTATGAAACTTTACACACACATCCAAACTAGTAATTACTTAATTTTAGTGGTGAAATTTTGCTTGGGCGTGGCATGTTGGCTCTCTAGCGCCCCCTTATGTCTTTCAGATTTTTAACATACCTTTAGGTGCTCGAAAACTCATGAAATTTGGCAACATGATAGACACCTTTTAACTTTATGTAAATATATAGCCATTAGGCTCAGTGTGTTTAGCCGGCTCTATAGCGCCCCCTAACGCGTTGAAATTTTAACTTTGTCAAAGTTAATCCGATACTCATGAAATTTGGTATGCATATCCCACTCATCATTTGAAACATATTCCTCATTGGGTTTCATTAGCTCCGCCCCCCCGGAAGTCGGCCATATTGGATTTCATGTCACTTTTAGCGTTTTATAGGCCGCGTACTTTAACGAACTCCTCCTAGAGATTTGATCAGATCGAGTTGAAATTTGGTCAGGACCATCTTAAGACCTTGAAGATGAAAAGTTATTAAAATCGTGAGTGTCCACTTAACGATCGGACCGTGGCGTGGCGGCCATTTTCAGCCATTCGCCATGAAACAGGCAGTTATTGTAACTCAACTGTACATAGTCCGATCTGCCCCAAATCTCTCAGGTATGATGGTGGTCCAGTACTGATGACATGTATATGAAAAATTATACTCGTAGCCCCGCCCCAAGACGTTAGCCCCGCCCCCTTTCATAACTCGTGATCCGTTTGTCGTAGAGTCTTGCGGGAGGTGTCATATCACTCAGCAGAGAGTGCCTGTTTGATTGGTGAAGGTTATCCCCGCCCCCTACACATTAGCCACGCCCCCTTTCATAACTCGTGAACCGTTTGTCGTAGAGTCTTGCGGGAGGTGTCGTATCGCTCAGCAGAGAGTGCCTGTTTCATTGGTGAAGGTTATCCCCGCCCCCTACACATTAGCCACGCCCCCTTTCATAACTCGAGAACCGCTTGTCGTAGAGCCTCGCGGCAGGCGTCGCGGCGCTCGTCAGAGTTTCGGCTTCACCATGCCCGCCCGCGTCGGTCGGCGTACCGCCAGCGTCCCCGACGCGCAAGTAGGGGCGAGGGCCCGTTCATCGCTGCTTGCAACTTTAATTATAGTTATTATAGTTGTTATAGTTATTATGGATGTTATAGTTATTATAGTTATTATAGATGTTATAGTTATTATAGTTATTATAGATGTTATAGTTATTATAGTTATTATAGATGTTATAGTTATTATAGTTATTATAGTTGTTATAGTTATTATGGATGTTATAGTTATTATAGTTATTATAGATGTTATAGTTATTATAGTTATTATAGATGTTATAGTTATTATAGTTATTATAGTTGTTATAGTTATTATGGATGTTATAGTTATTATAGTTATTATAGATGTTATAGTTATTATAGTTATTATAGATGTTATAGTTATTATAGTTATTATAGATGTTATAGTTATTATAGTTATTATAGATGTTATAGTTATTATAGTTATTATAGTTGTTGTATACGAGGCAGTGGTCGCCATGATGTCTGCTATGAGAGCAGAAGAAGAAACGATGAAACATGAAGCCTCTCAGTGACTTCCTGTTGATCTGCCGCCACGCTGAGCTCTAAGTCCTAAAGCCTGTCTGAGGACACACTGCTGTATTATTCAACACACACACACACACACACACACACACACGCACACACACACACACACACACACACACGCACACACACACACACACAGACAAACAGAAGCTGGTTTATAATTTATTGGATGTAAAATGAATAAATAAAAGTGAGTTGAAGACGGAGACGAGTTATCAGAGCGCACATCATCACACTGAGTGTGTGTGCGTGTGCGTGTGTGTGTGTGTGTGTGTGTGTCAATCACTCGTTCCGTCTTCATGTTCTCTGCTGTTGATCTCAGAGGAACGTTTGTTTTAATCTGCTGACGTCTCAGAGGGGCGGAGACCACAACACTCACACTGACAGACTGATCTGTTCTCTGATCTAGAACCCAACAACATCCTCAAGGAACCCAAGAGTCTCATCAAGGAGCCCATGAACCTCATCAAGGAACCCAAGAACCTCATCAAGGACCTCTAGAACCTCATCAAGGAACCCATGAACCTCATCAAGGACTTCTAGAACCTCATCAAGGAACCCATGAACCTCATAAAGGACCTCTAGAACCTCATCAAGGATCTCTAGAACCTCGTCAATTACCTCTAGAAGCTCATCAAGGACCTCTAGAACCTCATCAAGGTACCCATGAACATCATCAAGGATCTCTAGAACCTCATCAATTACCTCTAGAACCTCATCAAAGACAACTAGAACATCTTCAAGGATCTCTAGAACATAGTCAAGGGCCTCTAGAACCTTGTCATGGACCTCTAGAACCTCATCAATGATAACTAGAATCTCATCAAAGACAACTTGAACATCTTCAAGGATCTCTAGAACCTCGTCAATTACATCTAGAACCTCGTCAAGGATCTCTAGAACCTAGTCAAGGGCCTCTAGAACCTCATCAATGATAACTAGAAACGCATCAAAGACAATTAGAACATCTTCAAGGATCTCTAGAACCTTGTCATTTACCTCTAGAACCTCTTCAATTACCTATAGTACCTAATCAAGGATCTCTAGAACCTCATAAAGGATCTCTAGAACCTAGTCAAGGCCTCTAGAACCTCGTCGATTACCTCTAGAACCTCATTGATAATAACTAGAACCTCGTTAAAGATAACTAGAACCTCATCAAAGATCTCTAGAACTTAGTCAAGGGCCTCTAGAAGCTTGTCATGGACCTCTAGAACCTCATCAGGGACCTCTAAAACCTCATCAACGGCCCCTAAACCTTATTTAATAGATTCAGAACATTATTAAATATATTCAGAAAAATATTAAATATATTTAGAACAATATCTTTCATCCTGATTTATCTCACCAAGAACACTCGACATGTTCTACCTCACGGTTGAGTACGCAGCGCAACCAGATATCTCTGTTTACCACCATATTTAGAACAATGAGAGATGTATTCAGGAACAGAGGAACCTCTAGAACTCCTGAATGAAGGATCCCCCGTTAGAGTCGGTTACTCTGAATGAAGGATCCCCCGTTAGAGTCGGTTACTCTGAATGAAGGATCCCCCGTTAGAGTCGGTTACTCTGAATGAAGGATCCCCCGTTAGAGTCGGTTACTCTGAATGAAGGATCCCCCGTTAGAGTCGGTTACTCTGAATGAAGGATCCCCCGTTAGAGTCGGTTACTCTGAATAAAGGATCCCCGTTAGAGTCGGTGTCTCTGAATGAAGGATCCCCCGTTAGAGTCGGTTACTCTGAATGAAGGATCCCCCGTTAGAGTCGGTTACTCTGAATGAAGGATCCCCCGTTAGAGTCGGTTACTCTGAATGAAGGATCCCCCGTTAGAGTCGGTTACTCTGAATGAAGGATCCCCGTTAGAGTCGGTGTCTCTGAATAAAGGATCCCCGTTAGAGTCGGTGTCTCTGAATAAAGGATCCCCGTTAGAGTCGGTTACTCTGAATGAAGGATCCCCGTTAGAGTCGGTTACTCTGAATGAAGGATCCCCGTTAGAGTCGGTTCTCTGAATGAAGGATCCCCGTTAGAGTCGGTTACTCTGAATAAGGATCCCCGTTAGAGTCGGTTACTCTGAATGAAGGATCCCCGTTAGAGTCGGTTACTCTGAATGAAGGATCCCCGTTAGAGTCGGTTACTCTGAATGAAGGATCCCCGTTAGAGTCGGTTACTCTGAATGAAGGATCCCCCGTTAGAGTCGGTTACTCTGAATGAAGGATCCCCCGTTAGAGTCGGTTACTCTGAATGAAGGATCCCCCGTTAGAGTCGGTTACTCTGAATGAAGGATCCCCGTTAGAGTCGGTTACTCTGAATGAAGGATCCCCGTTAGAGTCGGTTACTCTGAATGAAGGATCCCCGTTAGAGTCGGTTACTCTGAATGAAGGATCCCCGTTAGAGTCGGTTACTCTGAATGAAGGATCCCCGTTAGAGTCGGTTACTCTGAATGAAGGATCCCCGTTAGAGTCGGTTACTCTGAATAAAGGATCCCCCGTTAGAGTCGGTTACTCTGAATGAAGGATCCCCGTTAGAGTCGGTTACTCTGAATGAAGGATCCCCGTTAGAGTCGGTTACTCTGAATGAAGGATCCCCGTTAGAGTCGGTGTCTCTGAATAAAGGATCCCCGTTAGAGTCGGTTACTCTGAATGAAGGATCCCCGTTAGAGTCGGTTACTCTGAATGAAGGATCCCCGTTAGAGTCGGTTACTCTGAATGAAGGATCCCCGTTAGAGTCGGTGTCTCTGAATGAAGGATCCCCGTTAGAGTCGGTGTCTCTGAATGAAGGATCCCCGTTAGAGTCGGTTACTCTGAATGAAGGATCCCCGTTAGAGTCGGTTACTCTGAATGAAGGATCCCCCGTTAGAGTCGGTGTCTCTGAATGAAGGATCCCCGTTAGAGTCGGTGTCTCTGAATAAAGGATCCCCGTTAGAGTCGGTTACTCTGAATGAAGGATCCCCGTTAGAGTCGGTTACTCTGAATGAAGGATCCCCGTTAGAGTCGGTTACTCTGAATAAAGGATCCCCGTTAGAGTCGGTGTCTCTGAATGAAGGATCCCCCGTTAGAGTCGGTTACTCTGAATGAAGGATCCCCGTTAGAGTCGGTTACTCTGAATGAAGGATCCCCGTGAGAGTCGGTGTCTCTGAATGAAGGATCCCCCGTTAGAGTCGGTTACTCTGAATGAAGGATCCCCGTGAGAGTCGGTGTCTCTGAATGAAGGATCCCCCGTTAGAGTCGGTTACTCTGAATGAAGGATCCCCGTGAGAGTCGGTGTCTCTGAATGAAGGATCCCCCGTTAGAGTCGGTTACTCTGAATGAAGGATCCCCGTTAGAGTCGGTTACTCTGAATGAAGGATCCCCCGTTAGAGTCGGTTACTCTGAATGAAGGATCCCCGTTAGAGTCGGTTACTCTGAATGAAGGATCCCCCGTTAGAGTCGGTTACTCTGAATGAAGGATCCCCGTTAGAGTCGGTTACTCTGAATAAAGGATCCCCGTTAGAGTCGGTTACTCTGAATGAAGGATCCCCGTTAGAGTCGGTTACTCTGAATGAAGGATCCCCGTTAGAGTCGGTTACTCTGAATGAAGGATCCCCGTTAGAGTCGGTGTCTCTGAATGAAGGATCCCCCGTTAGAGTCGGTTACTCTGAATGAAGGATCCCCGTGAGAGTCGGTGTCTCTGAATGAAGGATCCCCCGTTAGAGTCGGTTACTCTGAATGAAGGATCCCCGTTAGAGTCGGTTACTCTGAATGAAGGATCCCCCGTTAGAGTCGGTTACTCTGAATGAAGGATCCCCGTTAGAGTCGGTTACTCTGAATGAAGGATCCCCCGTTAGAGTCGGTTACTCTGAATGAAGGAATCCCCGTTAGAGTCGGTTACTCTGAATAAAGGATCCCCGTTAGAGTCGGTTACTCTGAATGAAGGATCCCCGTTAGAGTCGGTTACTCTGAATGAAGGATCCCCCGTTAGAGTCGGTTACTCTGAATGAAGGATCCCCGTTAGAGTCGGTTACTCTGAATAAAGGATCCCCGTTAGAGTCGGTTACTCTGAATGAAGGATCCCCGTTAGAGTCGGTTACTCTGAATAAAGGATCCCCGTTAGAGTCGGTTACTCTGAATGAAGGATCCCCGTTAGAGTCGGTTACTCTGAATGAAGGATCCCCCGTTAGAGTCGGTTACTCTGAATGAAGGATCCCCGTTAGAGTCGGTTACTCTGAATAAAGGATCCCCGTTAGAGTCGGTTACTCTGAATAAAGGATCCCCGTTAGAGTCGGTTACTCTGAATAAAGGATCCCCGTTAGAGTGTGTGTGTGGTATGAGGCCTCTGTGGGAGGGGAGGTGGGGGGGTTCTGTCAGCTGCAGTCTGTGTTTATGAGAACATACCAGAGAACCAGAGAACCAGAGGGGCGGGTCAGAGCCGGGTCGGAGCTCTGAGAGGTGTTGAGGTGCGTCGTGTTGCAGCAGGTCTGAGAGGACGTGTTGAAACCTGACTCAGTTATTTCCTCCACACCCATCCCATAATAACACCCCGACGTCTGCAGCACCACATGACGACTACATGTCTACAGGAAGACTTTACTCTATATACTCTTACACATTATCAGAATAACATAATAATAACATCATGTCTTAAAACCTTTATATCAGTTTTGACTTCCCGTCCTGTACATCCGCTCGGCGATGTCGTTGTCTTATGTAACGGACAAACAAAAGGTACGACATCAAATTCTAATCATAAATCTGTGAAGAGTTCTGAAATAAGACATGAAATCAAACGTGTGAACGGTCAATAATAAAAACAGAACAGACTGAAAGAGGAATAAAGTCTACACAGAGAACCAGACTGCAGCAGTCAGATCACTGCACCTGCTAATTACTGAGCTAATTACTAATCACATGCTGTTTGTTGTTGGTTTGCACCCACAGGGCACGCACACACACACACTCGCACACACACACACACACACACACACACACACCTGCAGCAGTGTGTGTGAGTGTGTGTGTGTGTGTGCGTGAGGAGATGGATGAGGTAACAGCTAGCATGCTATGCTGATGTGTTCAGGGTAGCCATTAGGAGCTAATGAGCGCGGCGCTAACGAAGCCTCGCCCGGCTCGCTGCCTTAATGACCTCACCGTTAACCATTAGCCACCTGATGAGCTCAGCGCTAACGCAGGCTAGCGCAGCACGCTACGCTAATGACTCCTAATGAGCTCAGTGTGAGTGTAGCTTAGCGCTTAGCCGCTAGCTGCTAGCAGCCGCCACAGTGAAGAGACTCCGAGGCTGTTTGATGGGTTCTGTTTTACATCCTGGTACTTTGGTTCACTGCCTGACAGACGACGTGCTGGG
>CM025843.1:25926698-25939198 GCA_014673565.1 Sebastes schlegelii | reverse complement strand
CTAAACAGACTAATACTACAAAGAGTAGTAAGTATTGATGAGTAGTGATAGTTATTGATAGTATATTGATATTATATTGATAGTATATTGATAGTTAATTGATAGTTATTGATGTTATATTGATAGTTTATTGATAGTATATTGATATTATATTGATAGTATATTGATAGTTATTGATATTATATTGATAGTATATTGATATTATATTGATAGTATAATGATAGTTTTGCTATTATAGTGTCTTCTATTGATCTTATATTGCATGTATTTGCTAGTCTCTTGATAGTTATTGATATTTAGTGATCGTCTCTTGCTTTATATTGCTCGTCTATTGATCTTATCTTGATGTTCTTTGCTCGATGTCTTGCTCTTCTCGTGCTCGTTCTTGATCTTCTCTGATCGTTATTTGTCTTATATTATAGTATCTTGTCGTATATTGATATTCTATTGCTCGTTCTTCCTCTTCTCTTGCTCGTCTCTTCCTCTTCTCTTGCTCGTCTCTTGCTCTTCTCTTGCTCGTTCTCTTGCTCCTCTTTGCTCTTCTCTTGCTCGTCTCTTGCTCGTCTCTTGCTCGTTCTTGCTCGTCTGTGCTCGTCTCTTGCTGGTCTCCTGCTCGTCTCTTGCTCGTCTCTTGCTCTTCTCGTGCTCGTCTCTTGCTCGTCTCTTGCTCGTCTCTTGCTCGTCTCTTGCTCGTTCTTGCTCGTCTCTTGCTCTTCTCTTGCTCGTCTCTTGCTCTCTCGTGCTCGCTCTTGCTCGTCTTGCTCTTCTCTTGCTCGTCTCTTGCTCGTCTCTTGCTCGTTCTTGCTCGTCTCGTGCTCGTCTCTTGCTGGTCTCCTGCTCGTCTCTTGCTCGTCTCTTGCTCTTCTCGTGCTCGTCTCTTGCTCTTCTCTTGCTCGTCTCTTGCTCGTTCTTGCTCGTCTCTTTCTCGTTCTTGCTCGTTTTGCTCTTCTCGTGCTAGTATATTGATAGTTATTGATAGTTATTGATAGTATATTGATCAGTATTGATCGGTACCTGCAGGTAGAGCAGCAGGTTGCTCTGCGGTTGTCTGTTGACTGTTATTGATAGTATATTGATAGTATATTGATCAGTATTGATCGGTACCTGCAGGTAGAGCAGCAGGTTGCTCTGCAGTTGTCCGTTCACTGTTATTGATAGTATATTGACAGTATATTGATAGTTATCGATAGTATATTGATCAGTATTGATTGGTACCTGGAGGTAGAGCAGCAGGTTGCTCTGCGGTTTTCCGTTCACTGTTATTGATAGTATATTGACAGTATATTGATAGTTATTGATAGTATATTGATAGTATATTGATAATATATTGATAGTATATTGATAGTTATTGATAGTATATTGACAGTATATTGATAGTTATTGATAGTATATTGACAGTATATTGATAGTTATTGATAGTATATTGACAGTATATTGATAGTTATTGATAGTATATTGACAGTATATTGATAGTTATTGATAGTATATTGACAGTATATTGCTAGTTATTGATAGTATATTGATAGTATATTGACAGTATATTGATAGTTATTGATAGTATATTGACAGTATATTGATAGTTATTGATAGTATATTGACAGTATATTGCTAGTTATTGATAGTATATTGATAGTATATTGATAGTTATTGATAGTATATTGACAGTATATTGATAGTTATTGATAGTATATTGACAGTATATTGATAGTTATTGATAGTTATTGATAGTATATTGATAGTATATTGATAGTATATCGATAGTTATTGATAGTATATTGATAGTTATTGATAGTATATTGACAGTATATTGATAGTTATTGATAGTATATTGACAGTATATTGATAGTTATTGATAGTATATTGACAGTATATTGATAGTTATTGAAAATATATTGACAGTATATTGATAGTTATTGATAGTATATTGATAGTATATCGATAGTTATTGATAGTATATTGATAGTTATTGATAGTATATTGATCAGTATTGCTCGGTACCTGGAGGTAGAGCAGCAGGTTGCTCTGCGGTTGTCCGTTGACCGTACAGTGAAACGCCGCCGTCTGTCCCGCGTTCACCTCCACGCCTTTAATGTGCAGGAAGTGAGGCGTGCTCACTGAGGACACACACAAACATAGTGGTCAGAGGTCAGAGGTTAGAGGTCACACACTGATGACATCATCACCTGACTGACAGCGCCGTAGTAACGGCTAACGGCTAACGGCTAACAGCTAACTCTCCTGATCTCTGGAGCCAGGCAGCCAAACTCTGACCTATCCAATCACAAGATGGAAGAACCGCATGTGCGTATGTGTGTGTGTGTGTGTGTGTTTACACAACAGTGTGTGTTTTCAATCAGTTTATTGGACAGTGTCGAGGTAAAAACAGGCAGCGAGGAAAAGTTCAGGTCAAGGATGTTTACTGGAGATTTAATGCACAACACACACACACACACACACACCATCCAGTGTGTGTGTGTGTGTGTGTGTGTGTGCGTGTGTGTGTGTGTGTGTGTGTGTGTGTGTGTGTGTGTGTGCGTGTGTGCGTGTGTTGTTCACATAACAAAGCAACATCAAAATGTGAGTCTTCAGACGGCCGATAGATAAACAGACGGATGGATCAAAGTCCTGCTAATCAATTTATATTTAATGAGCTCCCCTGTCTCCACACACACACACACACACACACACACAAACAAACACACACACACACACACACGCACACACACACACACACACACACACACACACACACACACACACACACACACACACTGACCTTGATTCTATGATGCCAGCTCTCAACTTTTAACATCATTATCCAATTAAGCATCCAAACCTCGTTAACCAATTAGGAGCCTGTTCTACAAGAAGGGGGTGGGGCCTGTGTGTGTGTGTGTGTACTTACTGCACTGGTGTCCCTGCAGTGTGATGTCCTTGATGGCCAGAACTCCTCTCTGACCGGTGCTGACCGCCTCGAACACCACCTGACACACAGAAACACCAGCGTTACCACGGTTACCGTCACCAGCAGTAGCAGTAGTACTAGTAGTAGTAACAACAGTAGTATTAACAGTAGTATTAGCAGTAGTATTAACAGTAGTATTAGCAGCAGTATTAACAGTAGTATTAGCAGTAGTATTAACAGTAGTATTAACAGTAGTATTAGCAGTAGTATTAACAGTAGTATTAGCAGTAGTATTAGCAGTAGTATTAACAGCAGTATTAACAGCAGTATTAACAGTAGTATTAACAGTAGTATTAGCAGTAGTATTAACAGTAGTATTAGCAGTAGTATTAACAGTAGTATTAACAGTAGTATTAGCAGTAGTATTAACAGTAGTATTAGCAGTAATATTAGAAGTAGTATTAACAGTAGTATTAGCAGTAGTATTAGCAGTAGTATTAACAGTAATATTAGCAGTAGTATTAGCAGTAGTATTAGCAGTAGTATTAACAGTAGTATTAACAGTAGTATTAGCAGTAGTATTAACAGTAATATTAGCAGTAGTATTAACAGTAGTATTAACAGTAGTATTAGCAGTAGTATTAGCAGTAGTATTAGCAGTAGTATTAACAGTAGTATTAGCAGTAGTATTAACAGTAGTATTAGCAGTAGTATTAGCAGTAGTATTAGCAGTAGTATTAACAGTAGTATTAGCAGTAGTATTAGCAGTAGTATTAACAGTAGTATTAACAGTAGTATTAACAGTAGTATTAGCAGTAGTATTAACAGTAGTATTAGCAGTAGTATTAACAGTAATATTAGCAGTAGTATTAACAGTAGTATTAACAGTAGTATTAACAGTAATATTAGCAGTAGTATTAACAGTAGTATTAACAGTAGTATTAGCAGTAGTATTAACAGTAGTATTAGCAGTCGTATTAGCAGTAGTATTAACAGTAGTATTAGCAGTAGTATTAGCAGTCGTATTAACAGTAGTATTAGCAGTAATATTAGCAGTAGTATTAACAGTAGTATTAACAGTAGTATTAGCAGTAATATTAGCAGTAGTATTAACAGTAGTATTAGCAGTAGTATTAACAGTAATATTAACAGTAGTATTAACAGTAGTATTAACAGTAATATTAGCAGTAGTATTAACAGTAATATTAACAGTAGTATTAACAGTAGTATTAGCAGTAGTATTAACAGTAGTATTAGCAGTCGTATTAGCAGTAGTATTAACAGTAGTATTAGCAGTAGTATTAGCAGTCGTATTAACAGTAGTATTAGCAGTAGTATTAACAGTAGTATTAACAGTAGTATTAGCAGTAATATTAGCAGTAGTATTAACAGTAGTATTAGCAGTAGTATTAGCAGTAGTATTAACAGTAATATTAACAGTAGTATTAACAGTAGTATTAGCAGTAGTATTAGCAGTAGTATTAGCAGTAGTATTAGCAGTAGTATTAACAGCAGTATTAACAGCAGTATTAGCAGTAGTATTAACAGTAATATTAGCAGTAGTATTAGCAGTAGTATTAACAGTAATATTAGCAGTAGTATTAACAGTAGTATTAACAGTAGTATTAGCAGTAGTATTAACAGTAATATTAGCAGTAGTATTAACAGTAATATTAGCAGTAGTATTAGCAGTAGTATTAACAGTAATATTAGCAGTAGTATTAACAGTAGTATTAACAGTAATATTAGCAGTAGTATTAACAGTAGTATTAACAGTAGTATTAGCAGTAGTATTAACAGTAATATTAGCAGTAGTATTAACAGTAATATTAGCAGTAGTATTAACAGTAGTATTAACAGTAGTATTAGCAGTAGTATTAACAGTAATATTAGCAGTAGTATTAACAGTAGTATTAACAGTAATATTAGCAGTAGTATTAACAGTAGTATTAACAGTAGTATTAGCAGTAGTATTAACAATAATATTAGCAGTAGTATTAACAGTAGTATTAACAGTAATATTAGCAGTAGTATTAACAGTAGTATTAACAGTAGTATTAGCAGTAGTATTAACAGTAATATTAGCAGTAGTATTAACAGTAGTATTAACAGTAATATTAGCAGTAGTATTAACAGTAGTATTAACAGTAGTATTAACAGTAGTATTAGCAGTAGTATTAACAGTAATATTAACAGTAGTATTAACAGTAGTATTAACAATAATATTAGCAGTAGTATTAACAGTAGTATTAACAATAATATTAGCAGTAGTATTAACAGTAGTATTAACAGTAATATTAGCAGTAGTATTAACAGTAGTATTAACAGTAGTATTAGCAGTAATATTAGCAGTAGTATTAACAGTAGTATTAGCAGTAGTATTAACAGTAGTATTAACAGTAGTATTAACAGTAGTATTAACAGTAGTATTAGCAGTAGTATGTTCAATGTCCTCAGAGTGGACTGATCTCTGATCAGCTGGTAAAGACCTGAACTCTCCCTGTGTGTGTGTGTGTGTGTGTGTGTGTGTGTGTGTGTGTGTGTGTGTGTGGGTGTGTGTGTGTGTGAGTGAGTGAGTGAGTGAGTGAGTGAGTGAGTGTGTGTGTGTGCGTGTGTGTGTGTGTGTGTGGGTGTGTGTGTGTGTGTGTGTGTCTGTGCATTCCAAAGTGTTATCGCCACAGAAACCGGCGGCACAGACTTCCTGTTGGAGAGGAAGTCCTCCTCCCTCTGACTCCTCTTCCCTTCATTCTTCTTCTCCCCTTCCTGAAGCTCTCTGTCCTCACTCACTTCCTGTCTCACTGCTCGCCCGCTCCTCCCTCTCTCTCTCTCTATCTCTCGTTAACTCTGTCTCTCTAATGAGGTGGACCTGTCGTTGCCGTGGCGATGCAGCTAATTAGTGACGCCTGCTGTGATGATGGGATGGGTGTAATTGCAGCTTGTTCACAACCCACAACTCCTGTGTGTGTGTGTGTGAGACCCCCTGTCTTTTCACAGATGATGACATCACACACTCAGTGTGTCCTCTATCTGTAGCATCACAAAACTTTATTTTTTTTCTTTAGTATTTTTTAAAGGGAGTGTTAGTCAGAATCCTAATGTCTGTTTAGCAGCTTCACCTGTGTCCGTTAAGTCAACTAAAGTCAGCGTCCTGTTGCTGGCGCTTGTGCTCGCTCTACATAGACATGAAGGAGCATCGCTCAACACAGTGAGGAGACACACGTCAGCTAAAAGCACAATATCACTCTATATTTCAGCTGCTTGGCAGTAATGTTAGCTGACCAGACCAAGGTCTCTCCATGAATCAATGCTGATCCTAGTGTTGGCTTTTCCCGCCTCAGCCTCCCGACCGCGGCCGGAGGGAACGGGGGAGACGATAACGTTTCTCTCTGCGGAGCCCCGTCACTTCACAAGACACGGGAAACCTCTGTTGGTCTGGAGGAGCTGCAGCAGTTATTTCTGCACAAACGTCCACTGAACATTCACTAGATATTCTCAGAGCTAAACTAACTCTGCTGCAGTGTGGAGTGAGCAGCATGCACGTGAGAGGTGGAGAGAGAGAGAGAAGGAGCGTGGTGTGTGAGTGAAGGCAGCAGAGGAGCAGAGACTCCGGTCCTGGAGACCAAAGCTACGGTCTCCCCCGCGTCCTCCGACCGCGGCCAACACTGTTTAACAGCTTCACCAGATACAACCAAGAGGGTTTGGTGCTTCACTGGAGTTTGAGTTGGAGTCTGAGTCTGAACAGCGGAGACACACGAGAGACCATGAGACACACGAGAGACCAGGAGACACACGAGAGACCAGGAGACACACGAGAGACCAGGAGACACACGAGAGACCAGGAGACACACGAGAGACCAGGAGACACACGAGAGACCAGGAGACACACGAGAGACCATGAGACACACGCGAGACCGTGAGACACACGAGAGACCAGGAGACACACGAGAGACCAGGAGACACACGAGAGACCAGGAGACACACGAGAGACCAGGAGACACACGAGAGACCAGGAGACACACGAGAGACCAGGAGACACACGAGAGACCGTGAGACACACGAGAGACCAGGAGACACACGAGAGATCAGGAGACACACGAGAGACCATGAGACACACGAGAGACCGTGAGACACACGAGAGACCAGGAGACACACGAGAGACCGTGAGACACACGAGAGACCAGGAGACACACGAGAGACCGTGAGACACACGAGAGACCAGGAGACACACGAGAGACCAGGAGACACACGAGAGACCGTGAGACACACGAGAGACCAGGAGACACACGAGAGACCATGAGACACACGAGAGACCAGGAGACACACGAGAGACCAGGAGACACACGAGAGACCAGGAGACACAAGAGAGACCAGGAGACACACGAGAGACCAGGAGACACACGAGAGACCAGGAGACACACGAGAGACCGTGAGACACACGAGAGACCAGGAGACACACGAGAGACCGTGAGACACACGAGAGACCAGGAGACACACGAGAGATCAGGAGACACACGAGAGACCGTGAGACACACGAGAGACCAGGAGACACACGAGAGATCAGGAGACACACGAGAGACCGTGAGACACACGAGAGACCAGGAGACACACGAGAGACCAGGAGACACACGAGAGACCAGGAGACACACGAGAGACCGTGAGACACACGAGAGACCAGGAGACACACGAGAGACCAGGAGACACACGAGAGACCAGGAGACACACGAGAGACCAGGAGACACACGAGAGACCAGGAGACACACGAGAGACCGTGAGACACACGAGAGACCAGGAGACACACGAGAGACCGTGAGACACACGAGAGACCATGAGACACACGAGAGACCATGAGACACCGACCAGCAAGGATTTATACCTGAACAGGTTACTAACAGGAACTTTAGTTTGATTGTATTATTTATTTAGAATATTAAAATAATGGATATTAGTTTAATATTTGTATTTAAAGTATAAAAGGAGGAGGCTTCAGAATCAGATATATCTATAAATGAGTCTTCTTCCTGGTTAAAACCTGCTGCCTACATTACCCAGTATGCACCTCTCCCTCTGACAGCTGTGAGGTAGATTGTGTTTATTTATGTTAGTATGAGTTTACAGTAGAACCTCCCAACACCTGGAAACACCTGGAAACACCAGGTAGACCAGGTAGAGCAGGTTCACCAGGTAGAGCAGGTGGACCAGGTGAACCAGGTAGACCAGGTGTGTGTGTGTGTGTGTGTGTGTGTGTTACCTGGTAGTAGTTGGGCCAGAAGGTGGACACGGCTAGCTCCACCCCGTTCCAGGTGTGGTAGGCGGGGCCTGAAGAGTTAAAGACGGGAACTCCCAGAGGACAGTTGTTCTCTGTAGGACACAAACACTGTGAACACCTGAGAGCTCCGCCCCCCCCCACAGACACACCTGAGAGTGATGCAGTATTAGTGTGTAATACTGTAGTACTGTGATGCAGTATTAGTGTGTAATACTGTAGTACTGTGATGCAGTATTAGTGTGTAATACTGTAGTACTGTGATGCAGTATTAGTGTGTAGTACTGTGATGCAGTATTAGTGTGTAGTACTGTAGTACTGTGATGCAGTATTAGTGTGTAATACTGTAGTACTGTGATGCAGTATTAGTGTGTAGTACTGTGATGCAGTATTAGTGTGTAGTACTGTAGTACTGTGATGCAGTATTAGTGTGTAGTACTGTAGTACTGTGATGCAGTATTAGTGTGTAGTACTGTAGTACTGTAGTACTGTGATGCAGTATTAGTGTGTAGTACTGTAGTACTGTAGTACTGTGATGCAGTATTAGTGTGTAGTACTGTAGTACTGTGATGCAGTATTAGTGTGTAGTACTGTGATGCAGTATTAGTGTGTAGTACTGTAGTACTGTGATGCAGTATTAGTGTGTAGTACTGTGATGCAGTATTAGTGTGTAGAACTGTAGTACTGTAGTACTGTGATGCAGTATTAGTGTGTAGTACTGTAGTACTGTAGTACTGCGATGCAGTATTAGTGTATAGTACTGTAGTACTGTGATGCAGTATTAGTGTGTAGTACTGTAGTACTGTGATGCAGTATTAGTGTGTAGTACTGTGATGCAGTATTAGTGTGTAGTACTGTAGTACTGTGATGCAGTATTAGTGTGTAATACTGTAGTACCGTGATGCAGTATTAGTGTGTAGTACTGTAGTACTGTGATGCAGTATTAGTGTGTAATACTGTAGTACCGTGATGCAGTATTAGTGTGTAGTACTGTAGTACTGTGATGCAGTATTAGTGTGTAGTACTGTAGTACTGTGATGCAGTATTAGTGTGTAGTACTGTGATGCAGTATTAGTGTGTAGTACTGTAGTACTGTGATGCAGTATTAGTGTGTAGTACTGTAGTACTGTGATGCAGTATTAGTGTGTAATACTGTGATGCAGTATTAGTGTGTAGTACTGTAGTACTGTGATGCAGTATTAGTGTGTAGTACTGTAGTACTGTGATGCAGTATTAGTGTGTAGTACTGTGATGCAGTATTAGTGTGTAGTACTGTAGTACTGTGATGCAGTATTAGTGTGTAGTACTGTAGTACTGTGATGCAGTATTAGTGTGTAATACTGTAGTACTGTGATGCAGTATTAGTGTGTAGTACTGTAGTACTGTGATGCAGTATTAGTGTGTAGTACTGTAGTACTGTAGTACTGTGATGCAGTATTAGTGTGTAATACTGTAGTACCGTGATGCAGTATTAGTGTGTAGTACTGTAGTACTGTGATGCAGTATTAGTGTGTAATACTGTAGTACCGTGATGCAGTATTAGTGTGTAGTACTGTAGTACTGTGATGCAGTATTAGTGTGTAGTACTGTAGTACTGTAGTACTGTGATGCAGTATTAGTGTGTAATACTGTAGTACCGTGATGCAGTATTAGTGTGTAGTACTGTAGTACTGTGATGCAGTATTAGTGTGTAATACTGTAGTACCGTGACGCAGTATTAGTGTGTAGTACTGTAGTACTGTGATGCAGTATTAGTGTGTAGTACTGTAGTACTGTGATGCAGTATTAGTGTGTAGTACTGTAGTACCGTGATGAAGTATTAGTGTGTAGTACTGTAGTACTGTGATGCAGTATTAGTGTGTAGTACTGTAGTACCGTGATGCAGTATTAGTGTGTAGTACTGTAGTACTGTGATGCAGTATTAGTGTGTAGTACTGTAGTACTGTGATGCAGTATTAGTGTGTAGTACTGTGATGCAGTATTAGTGTTTAGTACTGTAGTACTGTGATGCAGTATTAGTGTGTAGTACTGTAGTACTGTGATGCAGTATTAGTGTTTAGTACTGTAGTACCGTGATGCAGTATTAGTGTGTAGTACTGTAGTACTGTAGTACCGTGATGCAGTATTAGTGTGTAGTACTGTAGTACCGTGATGCAGTATTAGTGTGTAGTACTGTAGTACTGTAGTACTGTAGTACCGTGATGCAGTATTAGTGTGTAGTACTGTAGTACCGTGATGCAGTATTAGTGTGTAGTACTGTAGTACTGTAGTACTGTGATGCAGTATTAGTGTGTAGTACTGTAGTACTGTGATGCAGTATTAGTGTGTAGTACTGTGATGCAGTATTAGTGTTTAGTACTGTAGTACTGTGATGCAGTATTAGTGTGTAGTACTGTAGTACTGTGATGCAGTATTAGTGTGTAATACTGTGATGCAGTATTAGTGTTTAGTACTGTAGTACTGTGATGCAGTATTAGTGTGTAGTACTGTAGTACTGTGATGCAGTATTAGTGTGTAGTACTGTGATGCAGTATTAGTGTTTAGTACTGTAGTACTGTGATGCAGTATTAGTGTTTAGTACTGTAGTACCGTGATGCAGTATTAGTGTGTAGTACTGTAGTACTGTAGTACTGTGATGCAGTATTAGTGTTTAGTACTGTAGTACCGTGATGCAGTATTAGTGTGTAGTACTGTAGTACTGTAGTACCGTGATGCAGTATTAGTGTGTAGTACTGTAGTACTGTAGTACTGTGATGCAGTATTAGTGTGTAGTACTGTAGTACTGTGATGCAGTATTAGTGTGTAGTACTGTAGTACTGTGATGCAGTATTAGTGTGTAGTACTGTGATGCAGTATTAGTGTTTAGTACTGTAGTACTGTGATGCAGTATTAGTGTGTAGTACTGTAGTACTGTGATGCAGTATTAGTGTGTAATACTGTGATGCAGTATTAGTGTTTAGTACTGTAGTACTGTGATGCAGTATTAGTGTGTAGTACTGTAGTACTGTGATGCAGTATTAGTGTGTAGTACTGTGATGCAGTATTAGTGTTTAGTACTGTAGTACTGTGATGCAGTATTAGTGTTTAGTACTGTAGTACCGTGATGCAGTATTAGTGTGTAGTACTGTAGTACTGTAGTACTGTGATGCAGTATTAGTGTTTAGTACTGTAGTACCGTGATGCAGTATTAGTGTGTAGTACTGTAGTACTGTAGTACCGTGATGCAGTATTAGTGTGTAGTACTGTAGTACCGTGATGCAGTATTAGTGTGTAGTACTGTAGTACTGTGATGCAGTATTAGTGTGTAGTACTGTAGTACTGTGATGCAGTATTAGTGTGTAGTACTGTAGTACTGTGATGCAGTATTAGTGTGTAGTACTGTGATGCAGTATTAGTGTTTAGTACTGTAGTACTGTGATGCAGTATTAGTGTGTAGTACTGTAGTACTGTGATGCAGTATTAGTGTGTAATACTGTGATGCAGTATTAGTGTTTAGTACTGTAGTACTGTGATGCAGTATTAGTGTGTAGTACTGTAGTACTGTGATGCAGTATTAGTGTGTAGTACTGTGATGCAGTATTAGTGTTTAGTACTGTAGTACTGTGATGCAGTATTAGTGTTTAGTACTGTAGTACCGTGATGCAGTATTAGTGTGTAGTACTGTAGTACTGTAGTACCGTGATGCAGTATTAGTGTGTAGTACTGTAGTACCGTGATGCAGTATTAGTGTGTAGTACTGTAGTACTGTAGTACTGTGATGCAGTATTAGTGTGTAGTACTGTAGTACTGTGATGCAGTATTAGTGTGTAGTACTGTGATGCAGTATTAGTGTTTAGTACTGTAGTACTGTGATGCAGTATTAGTGTGTAGTACTGTAGTACTGTGATGCAGTATTAGTGTGTAATACTGTGATGCAGTATTAGTGTTTAGTACTGTAGTACTGTGATGCAGTATTAGTGTGTAGTACTGTAGTACTGTGATGCAGTATTAGTGTGTAGTACTGTGATGCAGTATTAGTGTTTAGTACTGTAGTACTGTGATGCAGTATTAGTGTTTAGTACTGTAGTACCGTGATGCAGTATTAGTGTGTAGTACTGTAGTACTGTAGTACTGTGATGCAGTATTAGTGTGTAGTACTGTAGTACCGTGATGCAGTATTAGTGTGTAGTACTGTAGTACTGTAGTACCGTGATGCAGTATTAGTGTGTAGTACTGTAGTACTGTAGTACTGTGATGCAGTATTAGTGTTTAGTACTGTAGTACTGTGATGCAGTATTAGTGTGTAGTACTGTAGTACCGTGATGCAGTATTAGTGTGTAGTACTGTAGTACT
>CM025843.1:25903776-25921276 GCA_014673565.1 Sebastes schlegelii | reverse complement strand
GGACAGACGAAGGGTTTCTCTCCTCTGTGTCTCCTCTCATGATCCTTCAGGTGAGACTTGTGTTTAAACGCCTGCAGACAGACAGGTGAGAGACAGACAGGTGAGACACAGAGAGGTGAGACACAGACAGGTGAGAGACAGACAAGTGAGCTCACCTTGTCACACATCTGGCAGGCGAACGGCCTCTCGTTGCTGTGAACACGTTCATGTTTTTTCAGGTCTGGAGCTCGAATGAACGACTTCCCACAAACGTCACACCTGTACGGTTTGAAGCCCGTGTGGATCTTCAGGTGTTCTGAAACACACAGGTGAGGGCGGAGCCAAACACTTTACCTCAGTAAAACAAAGATCACCTGTAAAATCTCCATCATCTGTTAAATCTACAATCTGATGACATCAGAGCTCAGGTGAGCATACCTGAGTACAGGTGTGATTTTACCTTTCAGGTGAGCACACCTGAGTACAGGTGTAATTTTACCTTTCAGGTGAGCGTGGGTGGTGAAAGCTTTGGTGCAGATCTCACATGCGAACGGGCGCTCTGCTGAATGAAGTTTCTCATGTTTCCTGAAGACAGAGAGGTCAGGTGTGTTGGTCAGGTGTGTTGGTCAGGTGTGTTGGTCAGGTGTGCTGGTCAGGTGTGCTGGTCAGGTGTGTTGGTCAGGTGTGTTGGTCAGGTGTGATGGTCATGTGTGTTGGTCAGGTGTGTTGGTCAGGTGTGCTGGTCAAGTGTGTTGGTCAGGTGTGTTGGTCAGGTGTGTTGGTCAGGTGTGCTGGTCAGGTGTGCTGGTCAGGTGTGTTGGTCAGGTGTGTTGGTCAGGTGTGTTGGTCAGGTGAGTTTGTACATACCTGAGTCTGCTCTCGTCCAGGAAGGTCTTCCCACACACCTGGCAGCCGAGCTGGTCTCGGTGTCCGTACAGCAGGTATTCAAACTTCATGTCGGTCGTTGCCGTCGACCAGCCGGGCGGCTGCTCGTCCTTCACCTCCCCAATACTGTCTGCAAACGTCAGCGTTTGGGTGGCGTGGTGCTCCGCCCCCAGCTCTTTAGGCTCCGCCTCCATCTCTGTCACAACATCCTGGTCGTAGCAGGTCACCTGGAGAGGTCACATGATCTGTTTACCTGTGGTTACCTGTATTTAGGTGTGTGTGGCCTTGTATTGCTATCTTGTGAGGACCAATTTCAGCTTTTAACCATAGCTGTGAGGACATGTCTTCACCGTGAGGACATCTTCCATGTCAGGGCATGTCTTCACCGTGAGGACATCTTCCATGTCCTCTACTTGTCCAAAGGGAAATACCTGGCTGGATCTGGTCTCTTTAACAGGTGTGTGTTTAACATGTGAATGTTTCACAGGTGTGTTTTTAACAGGTGAGTGTTTAACAGGTGTGTGTTTTTAACAGGTGAGTGTTTAACAGGTGAGTGTTTCACAAGTGAGTGTTTTTAACAGGTGAGTGTTTTTAACAGGTGAGTGTTTTTAACAGGTGAGTGTTTAACAGGTGAGTGTTTTTAACAGTTGTGTGTTTTTAACAGGTGAGTGTTTTTAACAGGTGAGTGTTTTTAACAGGTGAGTGTTTAACAGGTGAGTGTTTCACAGGTGAGTGTTTTTAACAGGTGAGTGTTTTTAACAGTTGTGTGTTTTTAACAGGTGAGTGTTTTTAACAGGTGAGTGTTTTTAACAGGTGAGTGTTTAACAGGTGAGTGTTTAACAGGGATGTGTACCTTGTGTACGTCCTCATTGGTCAGTTCTTTCAGGATGGCTTCCTGGACACGCAGCGCTGCACTGGGGGACTTATCTAGCTCCTGATTGGCCGACCCTTCAACGAGGTCATCTGTGGTGGGCGTGTCGTCGTGCTCCGCGAGCACCTGCAACACCGTCACAATATTAATAATAATATTAATAATATCACAGTATGTTGAAGCTGGTGTGATAGATCTTACTGATTATTGATCAGTTTAATTCATTAATGAATGAATGAATGAATTGATTAATTGGTACCTCAGCGTCAGCGGCCAGCTGAGCCTCGGGCGGCAGCGCCATCTTTACGATGTCATACGGAAACTTGTCTTTGTCCTCTGATGACACGTCTCGTTTCTGAGGACACATGAATGCATCATCATCACACAGCAGGAGGAGCTGTTACCTGAGTGAGTGTTACCTGAGTGAGTGTTACCTGTGTTACCCGTTTTACCTGTATGAATGTTACCTGAGTGAGTGTTACCTGTTACCTGTGTTACCTGAGTGAGTGTTACCTGTATGAATGTTACCTGAGTGAGTGTTACCTGTGTTACCTGTATGAATGTTACCTGAGTGAGTGTTACCTGTGTTACCTGTATGAATGTTACCTGAGTGAGTGTTACCTGTATGAATGTTACCTGTGTTACCTGAGTGAATGTTACCTGAGTGAGTGTTACCTGAGTGAGTGTTACCTGAGTGAGTGTTACCTGAGTGAGTGTTACCTGAGTGAATGTTACCTGAGTGAATGTTACCTGAGAGCAGAGTTTGTCGAGGAAGCGGATGCCGAGTATCTGTCCTGATGACATCATGAGGTTGACGTCTCTCTTCTTCACGGAGATCTTGGCGGTGTACATGTAGTTCAACACCTCCTCAAAGATGTCAGAGCGGATGAAGTCGATCTCAATCACGGAGGAGTTGTCCACCTGAGGAGACAGACAGGGTGAGTTACAGGAGAAGCAGACAGACAGGTGAGTTACAGGGAGACGCAAACAGACAGGTGAGTACCTTGTGTTTTCTGAAGTATTTGAGCAGTACTTTGTGTTTTTTCTGAAGTATTTGAGCAGTACCTCGTGTTTTTGAAGAGTTTTTTGAAGTAGTTGGAGCAGGCGGCGAGCACACAGCGGTGAGCGCGGAACTTGACGTCTTCGACCACCACGGCGATGTCACAGTGTTCGCCCTCCAGCCGCTGCTCGTTCAGCAGCTTCAGGAAGATGCTCTTATGCTCGTCGTCCACGTACTTCACCGTCTCCGCCATCTGGACACAGTCAGGTAGAAGACATCAGGTAGTGAGAGACGGAGCGGTTCACCTGGAACAGCCACCAAGTTTCACTGGCTAGACTACTGCTTCATTACTGAGAACAAATACACAGGAAATCAGGACCCAGTGTGTGTGTGTGTATATATATATATATATATATATATGTATCTATATATATACACATATATATAGATACATATATATAATTTATATATATATATGTATATATAAACTGGAAAAACAAAGTAGTTAACTTGTGTTTGGTGGATTATCTCTCTGTTGTATCAATGCTAATGGTCATTGTATTCTACATGGTTGAAAGCCTGTTTATTGACCTTCACAATGAGGTCACTCTTGTAAGGATCATGCATTTGTGGGATGAGCAGCACAGCTGATGATGTGGGGAGCGCCCAAGAACAATGATCCAAAATGCTCTGCCGATGGTAAACAGTGTATTCTCATGAGGCTACCAGGAAGCCTGCAATGACTGCCCTTCACCGTCAGGCCCGTTGGCGCTGGTGTCTCCAACACAGACAATGGAACCTGAACATGTGGGGGAATGTCATGTTCAGAGATGAGTCCAGGTTCTGTCTGTTAAAGTTGGACGGCAGGTCAAAGTCTGGAGACGACGTGGAGAACGCTCTGCTGATTGTTGAACCGATGGAGTAACACCTCAACCCAACTCAACATGTAGGATCAGCTTGGGCGTGCTGTACGTGTTAGAGTGACCAACACAACCACGCTGGCTGACCTGCAACCAATCCTGGTTGAGGAATGGAACGCCATCCCACAGCAACGTGTGACCAGGTTGGTGACCAGCATGAGGAGGAGGTGCCAGGCTGTTGTGGCTGCGTATGGATCTTCCACCGCTACTGAGGCTCCTGACGGTGGATTCAATCAATCAATATGTCTTGTTTGTTCCTTGTTACTGATAGAGAGTTCAATCATCCACCAAACAACTCACAACAAGAGTCAGCACCAACAGGAGAATACACTGTTTACCATCGGCACCGGGCTCCCCACATCATCAGCTGTGCTGCTCATCCCACAAATACATGATCCAACAAGAGTGACCTCATTGTGAAGGTCAATAAACAGGCTTTCAACATGTAGAATACAATGACCATTAGCATTAGCATCACCATTAGCATTAGCATCACCATTAGCATTAGCATCACCATTAGCATTAGCATCACCATTAGCATTGATACAACAGAGAAATAATCCAACGAACACACGTTAACTAACTTTGTTTTTCCACTATATATATATATATATATATATATATATATATATATATATACACAGACAAAATTGTTGGTACCCTTCTGTTAAAGAAAGAAAAACCCACAATGGTCACTGTGTGTGTGTGTGTGTGTGTGTGTGTGTGTGTGTGTGTGTGTGTGTGTGTGTGTGTGTGTGTGTGTGTGTGTGTGTGTGTGTGTGTGTGTGTGTGTGTGTGTTGTCACTGGAGTGATAGAGGGACGTCTACAATACAGCAGAGCAGAGCTGCTTAATGTGGCGGACAAACTTTGCACCCCGCACACGAATTGGAACTTTATTCCACCGGAGATACGGCGTTCTCCTCTGAAGGAGGAAGCAGCGTTGCCATGGAGACTCTGAAGGAGGAAGCAGCGTTGCCATGGAGACTCTGAAGGAGGAAGCAGCGTTGCCATGGAGACTCTGAAGGAGGAAGCAGCGTTGCCATGGAGACTCTGCGGAGACGGCAGCGTCACAGGAGACGCAGGCGGGGGAGGAGAGGGGGGCTACGGGCTAAGCTAAAGGCTAACCCCTACAAACCGGCGATTCCAAGCCTCTTCCTTGCCAATGCCCGGTCACTCAGCAACCAGATGGACGAGATAAGACTGCGGATTACATCGCGCTGCCTGGAGTACTGTGTGATGTTAATAACAGAGACCCCCGGACGCTGCTATCGAGCTAGCGGGCCGCGTTGTTTACAGAGCGGACCGTACCATTCACTCCGGTAAAAGCAGGGGTGGAGGACTTTGTATCTACGTCAACAGCAGCTGGTGTACTGACGCCAGGGTTACTGAAACACACTGTTCCCCGGAGATAGAAGACCTGATGCTGAGCTGTAGACCTTTCTACTTGCCCAGGGAGTTCACATCTGTCATGATAACAGCTGTCTATACAGCAGCACATGCTAACGCTCAGCTGGCCTTGCAGCAGACAGCCTTGTTCTCTCAGCAGGAGACTTCAACCATGACAACTTTAAATCTGTCACGCCCACGTTCTTCAAAAATGTAAACTTCCCTACAAGAGAGCAAAACACACTGGACCAGGTCTACACCAGCATTCCAGATGCCTACAGAGCCACTCCACTCCCACATCTGGGACTGTCAGACCACCTGTCCCTGTCTCTGACTCCAGCATACAGACCCCTGATCTGTAGACAGAAACCATCCATTAAAACAGTTCAGGTGTGGACTGAGGAAGCCACCTCAGCTCTACAGGACTGCTTTGATACCACAGACTGGGACATATTTGCTGAGACAGATCTGGAGGGACACACAACGGCTGTCCTCTCCTACATAAACTTTTGTGCTGAAGGTGTGGCTGGGACAAAAACCATCAAAGTCTTTCCGAATCAGAAACCGTGGCTCAACGGCGAGGTGCGGACCCTGCTCAGAGCACGGGACTCTGCCTTTAAATCTGGGACCTCGCAGGAATACAAAGACGCGCAAAAGAGACTGAGGAGGGGGATCAGGGAGGCCAAACACAGATATAAACAGCGCATAGAGGAGCACTTTCAGAACAACGACTCCAAGAGCATGTAGCAGGAAATAAAAACCATCACGGGCTACAAACACAACCGCACAGCCTCAAGTCCCACAGACAACACACTTCCTGATACCCTGAATCACTTCTTCGCTCGGTTCGACCGGGAGAATAAGGAAACCAACATCCAGCCTGCACTACCTGAGCAAGACCAACCGATAAAGCTCCAACACCACCAGGTCAGATCCGTCCTGCGCCGAGTCAACATCAGGAAAGCGTCAGGACCGGATGGGGTCTCCGGACGAATCCTTAAGGCCCGTGCAGACCAGCTAACAGTGGTATTTACCACCATCTTCAACCTCTCACTTGAACAGTCTGTTGTTCCCACATGCCTTAAGAAAACCACCATCGTCCCTGTACCCAAGAAAACCACAGTGAACTGCCTGAATCACTACCGGCCAGTTGCTCTAACCCCCATTATCACAAAATGTTTCCAGAGACTAGTTCTGTCCTACATTAAAACCGTCATCCCTGCCGATCTTGACCAACACCAGTTCGCTTATCGGACAAACAGGGTCGACGGAGGATGCAATCACAACAGCTCTTCACGCAGCCCTTACACACCTGGATCACAACAACACATATGTAAGGATGCTGTTTGTGGATTTCAGTTCTGCTTTCAACACAATAATTCCACACAAACGGGTTAACAAACTGAGCATGTTGGGCTTAGGCAGTTCACTGAGCACATGAGCGCTGGACTTCCTCAGGAACAGACCCCACCGTGTCAGGATGGGGGGCCACACCTCGGCCACTCTGAACCTGAGCACGGGAACACCACGGGGTGCGTCCTCAGTCCTTTTCTCTACTCCCTCTTCACATACGACTGCTCAACTATTCACCCCACCAACACCATGGTCACATTTGCAGACGACACTGCTGTAGTAGGACTGATGACCAACAACAAGGAGACAGCCTACAGGGAGGAGATCCAACATCTGACACAATGGTGTTCCCATAACAACCTGGATTAAACACCACTAAAACAAAAGAAATGATAATAGACTTCAGGAGAGCCAGGCGGGTGGAGCACTCTGCCCTCTGCGTACGTGGAGAGGAGGTGGAGAGGGTGGACTGCTTCACATACCTCAGAGTCCACATTTCATCAGACCTCACCTGGTCCAAAAACATCTCTCATCAGGTGGGGAAGGCCCAGCAGAGACTCTACTTCCTCAGGAAGCTGAAGCAGGCTCACCTTCCCCAAAACCTGCTGATCAACTTCTATAGGGCAACCATTGAGAGCCTCCTGACCTACTGCTGCACTGTGTGGTTTGCTAGCTGCACAGCAGAGAACAGGAGGGACCTGCAGCGGGGGGGGAGGATGGCGGAAAAGGTGATTGGGACCACATTGCCCCCCCTCAGTGACCTATACACTGGCCGGCTCTGTAAGAAAGCCAGCTATATCTCCAAAGACCCCACCCACCCTGGACATGGACTGTTTGCTCCCCTTCCCTCCGGAAGGAGATATAAGACAATTAAAACACACCAACAGACTACGAAACAGCTTTCACCCTCCGGCTGTCTCGTGTGTAGAACCCCCCCCCCTAAAGGCTGAGGACACTAGCTGCTGAACCATAATCATGACACCTGCACTTTATGATGGTCCACTTATTGATTTGTGTACTTTGTGATTTTAATGTTTTAATGTTTGTTTTTACTGCAAAGAGCTGCTCAACTGCTTTTCATTGTTTTCAATGACAATGACAATAAAGCCTCTATTCTATTCTATTCTATTCTATTCTGAAATAACGTGAAACTGACAAAAGTAATAATAAATAAAAAACAAACTAATGAAACTGGCCTGGACAAAAATGATGGTAACATTAACTTAATATTTAGTTGCACAACCTTTTGAGGCAATCACTGCAATCAAGTGATTTCTGTAACTCTCAATGAGTCTTCTGCACCTGTCCACAGGTATGTTGGCCCACTCCTCGTGAGCAAACTGCTCCAGCTGTCTCAGGTTTGAAGGGTGCCTTCTCCAAATGCATGTTTCAGCTCCTTCCACAGATGTTCAATAGGATTTAGATCAGGGCTCATAGAAGGCCACTTCAGGACAGTCCAATGTTTAGTTCTTAGCCATTCTTGGGTGTTTTTAGCTGTGTTTTGGGTCATTATCCTGTTGGAGGACCCATGACCTGCAACTGAGCCCAAGCTTTCTGACACTGGGCAGCACATTTCGCTCCAGAATGCCTTGATAGTCTTGAGATTTCATTGTACCCTGCACAGATTCAAGACACCCTGTGCCAGATGCAACAAAGCAGCCCCAGAACATAACCGAGCCTCCTCCATGTTTCACATTAGGTACAGTGTTCTTTTCTTTGGATGCTTCATCTCTTCGTCTGTGAACATAGAGCTGATGTGACTTGCTAAAAAGCTCCAGTTTTGTCTCATCTGTCCAAAGGACATTCTCCCAGAAGCTTTGTGGCTTGTCAATATGCATTTTGGCAAATTCCAGTCTCGCTTTTTTATGATTTGGTGTCCTCCTGGGTCGTCTTCCATTAAGTCCACTTTGGCTCAAACAGTGACGGATGGTGCGATCTGACACTGATGTACCTTGACCTTGGAGTTCACCTCTAATCTCTTTGGAAGTTGTCCTGGACTCTTTGGTTACCATTCGTATTATCCGTCTCTTCAATATGTCATCAATGTTCCTCTTGTGGCCACGTCCAGGGAGGTTGGCTACAGTCCCATGGACCTTAAACTTCTGAATAATATGAGCAGCTGTAATCACAGGAACATCAAGCTGCTTGGAGATGGTCTTATAGCCTTTACCTTTAACATGAAGGTCTATAATGTTCTTTCTGATCTCCTGAGACAACTCTCTCCTTAGCTTTCTGTGGTCCATGTTCAGTGTGGTACACACCATGATGCCAAACAGCACAGTGAATACTGTTCACCCTTTAAATAGGCAGACTGACTGATTACAAGTTTGAAGACACCTGTGATGCTATTTACAGGACACACCTTAGTTTAACATGTCCCTATGGTCACATTATTTTACATCTTTTCTAGGGGTACCATCATTTTTTGTCCAGGCCAGTTTCATCAGTTTGTTTTTTAAAATGATTCTGTTGAACCACAATTCAAAAACAATGTCTGATTTTCATTAGTTCATTTTCAGTAAATTTTTATTTATTATTACTTTTGTCAGTTTCAAGTTATTTCAGTGACCATTGTGGGGTTTTCTCTCTTTAACGGAAGGGTACCAACAACTTTGTCCACGTCTGTATATATAATATATATATATATATATATGTGTATATATATGTATATATACACACGTGTATATATGTGTGTGTATATATACGTACATACACATATACATATGTATATACATATACATATGTATATGTGAGTGTGTATATATGTAGAGAAGTGAACCAGTGAAGCTTCATGAGTTAACAGATTCTTCTATCTATTTATCTATGACGTCAGAGATGATGACATCACACTGACTAATATCAACATCTGTTTGAGTTCTACTGAGTGAAGAGGAGCTAGCCTGATGCTAACAGCTAGCAGCTAGCCTGATGCTAACAGCCTGGATTAGCATCAGGCTGGCTGTTAGCATCAGGCTAGCTGTTAGCATCAGGCTAGCTGTTAGCTGTTAGCATCAGGCTAGCTGCTAGCATCAGGCTAGCTGTTAGCTGTTAGCATCAGGCTAGATGTTAGCATCAGGCTAGCTGCTAGCATCAGGCTAGCTGCTAGCATCAGGCTAGCTGTTAGCATCAGGCTAGCTGCTAGCATCAGGCTAGCTGCTAGCATCAGGCTAGCTGCTAGCATCAGGCTAGCTGTTAGCATCAGGCTAGCTGCTAGCATCAGGCTAGCTGCTAGCATCAGGCTAGATGTTAGCATCAGGCTAGATGTTAGCATCAGGCTAGCTGCTAGCATCAGGCTAGCTGCTAGCATCAGGCTAGCTGTTAGCATCAGGCTAGCTGTTAGCATCAGGCTACATTAATGGAGCAGCCCTTCAGATCCGGATCAAACCGGTTTAACCGTAGATCCGGTACCGGTAAACATCTGGTTCTGTCTGTTAGAGAGTCTGAGGAGAACAAAACACAGAATGTGGATCAGAACTCCCCATGATGACCCTAGACCCTGAGAGACCCGGAGAGACCCGGACCAGAGGAGCAGCTCACTGCTGGCGGATCAGACTGAATGTGTTCCGTCTCTGTCCTCACCCGGTCCCGGTAGCGGGTCTACGGTTACACCGGTCCCGGGAGATCCGGTGTACTGGGGCTCACCGGGTACCCGGTAGAACGGAGGAGCTAACATGCTGATAGACTACCGGCCGCTCTGCCCGGTAACACCGGACTACCGGAGGGTTCCACCGGGTCCCGGTGGGTCCTGGTGGGTCGCGGCCTGCTGATCCGCTCAGAGACACAAAATGGCGTCAGTCGGTCCCGGTGCTCCTCCCGGTCTCTCTCCGGTACGGAGGGAACCGGAGAGAGACCGGGCGGACCGGATCAGGTCGCGTGCCGCTCCGCCGTCCCCGGGACTCACAGGCACGCGAGCAGCGGAGCCGCGGCCTCGAGCAGCGGGGCTCGAGCATGAACGGGCCATGAACGCGCAGCATCCTCCCGGTAACCCGGTAACCGGAGCGGAGCGGCGGGACCGAGCGAGCTCCTACCTCTCCTCCTCTCCGGTGGTCCAGACGCTCCTGACGGTCCAGAGGGCACCGGGACCGGAGACTCTCAGTCCGGTTGGGGTTAATGTTGTTGTTGATGATGATGAGGACGAGCAGCGAGCACGAGCACACCGCACGCACACACTGCAGGAGCACGCACTGTGGGCGAGACGAGCACGACCTCTCACGCATGCGCACTGAAGGTGTGACCTCACTGAGCCGCCATGTTGCCTCTCTGATCCTCTGATCACACCTCCAGCCTCCTATAGCCTCCATCCACCCTATACCTATACTACCCTATACCTATACTACCATCTATACTACCATCTATACTACTACTACTATGATCACACCTCCAGCCTCCTATAGCCTCCATCCACCCTATACCTATACTACCCTATACCTATACTACCATCTATACTACCATCTATACTACTACTACTATGATCACACCTCCAGCCTCCTATAGCCTCCATCCACCCTATACCTATACTACCCTATACCTATACTACCATCTATACTACTACTACTATGATCACACCTCCAGCCTCCTATAGCCTCCATCCACCCTATACCTATACTACCCTATACCTATTCTACCATCTATACTACTACTACTATGATCACACCTCCAGCCTCCTATAGCCTCCATCCACCCTATACCTATACTACCATCTATACTACCATCTATACTACTACTACTATGATCACACCTCCAGCCTCCTATAGCCTCCATCCACCCTATACCTATACTACCATCTAACTACCATCTATACTACCATCTATACTACCATCTATACTACTACTACTATGATCACACCTCCAGCCTCCTATAGCCTCCATCCACCCTATACCTATACTACCCTATACCTATACTACCATCTATACTACCATCTATACTACTGCTACTATGATCACACCTACAGCCTCCTATAGCCTCCATCCACCCTATACCTATACTACCCTATACCTATACTACCATCTATACTACCATCTATACTACTATCTATACTACCATCTATACTACCATCTATACTACTACTACTATGATCACACCTCCAGCCTCCTATAGCTTCCATCCACCCTATACCTATACTACCATCTATACTACCATCTATACTACTACTACTATGATCACACCTCCAGCCTCCTATAGCCTCCATCCACCCTATACCTATACTACCATCTATACTACCATCTATACTACTACTACTATGATCACACCTCCAGCCTCCTATAGCCTCCATCCACCCTATACCTATACTACCCTATACCTATACTACCATCTATACTACCATCTATACTACTATCTATACTACCATCTATACTACCATCTATACTACTACTACTATGATCACACCTCCAGCCTCCTATAGCCTCCATCCACCCTATACCTATACTACTAGTATACTACCATCTATACTACTACTACTATGATAACACCTCCAGCCTCCTATAGCCTCCATCCACCCTATACCTATACTATCCTATACCTATACTACCATCTATACTACCATCTATACTACTACTATACTACTACTATACTACCATCTATACTACCATCTATACTACTACTACTATGATCACACCTCCAGCCTCCTATAGCCTCCATCCACCCTATACCTATACTATCCTATACCTATACTACCATCTATACTACCATCTATACTACCATCTATACTGCTATCTATACTACCATCTATACTACCATCTATACTACTACTACTATGATCACACCTCCAGCCTCCTATAGCCTCCATCCACCCTATACCTATACTACCCTATACCTATACTACCATCTATACTACTAATATACTACCATCTATACTACCATCTATACTACTACTACTATGATCACACCTCCAGCCTCCTATAGCCTCCATCCACCCTATACCTATACTACCCTATACCTATACTACCATCTATACTACTACTATACTACCATCTATACTACCATCTATACTACCATCTATACTACTACTATGATCACACCTCCAACCTCCTATAGCCTCCATCCACCCTATACCTATACTACTACTATACTACCATCTATACTACTACTATACTACTACTATACTACCATCTATACTACTACTACTATGATCACACCTCCAGCCTCCTATAGCCTCCATCCACCCTATACCTATACTACTACTATACTACCATCTATACTACTACTATACTACTACTATACTACCATCTATACTACTACTACTATGATCACACCTCCAGCCTCCTATAGCCTCCATCCACCCTATACCTATACTACCCTATACCTATACTACCATCTATACTACTACTATACTACCATCTATACTACCATCTATACTACTACTACTATGATCACACCTCCAACCTCCTATAGCCTCCATCCACCCTATACCTATACTACTACTATACTACCATCTATACTACTACTATACTACCATCTATACTACCATCTATACTACTGTTATATACTACTGTTATAAACTACTGTTATATACTAATGTTATATACTACTGTTATATACTACTGTTATAAACTGTTATATAATACTGTTATAAACTACTGTTATATAAACTGTTATATAATACTGTTATAAACTACTGTTATATACTACTGTTATAAACTGTTATATAATACTGTTATAAACTACTGTTATAAACTACTGTTATAAACTACTGTTATATACTACTGTTATATACTACTGTTATAAACTGTTATATAATACTGTTATAAACTACTGTTATATAAACTGTTATATAATACTGTTATAAACTACTGTTATATACTACTGTTATAAACTACTGTTATATACTACTGTTATAAACTACTGTTATATACTACTGTTATAAACTACTGTTATATACTACTGTTATATACTACTGTTATAAACTACTGTTATATACTACTGTTATAAACTACTGTTATATACTACTGTTCTAAACTACTGTTATATAAACTGTTATATAATACTGTTATAAACTACTGTTATATACTACTGTTATAAACTACTGTTATATACTACTGTTATATACTACTGTTATAAACTACTGTTATATACTACTGTTATAAACTACTGTTATATACTACTGTTATAAACTACTGTTATATACTACTGTTATAAACTACTGTTATATACTACTGTTATAAACTACTGTTATATACTACTGTTATATACTACTGTTATAAACTACTGTTATATACTACTGTTATAAACTACTGTTATATACTACTGTTATAAACTACTGTTATATACTACTGTTATAAACTACTGTTATATATAATATACAGAGGAGGACACTGACGTGTCAGGACAGGAAACAGGAAGCAGGAAGAAGGAAACAGGAAACAGGAAGCAGGAAGAAGGAAACAGTAAACAGGAAGCAGGAAACACCACCTTTTAATTACAAATTGTCTATATTAAATATGGTGAATGAATATATATACTTATTATAAATATAATATTAAAATATATATATTTGACCACAGCAGGTGTGAATGTGACTCGAGGCTGTTTGCTGCATGAATATATATAGATATAGATATATCTATATCTATATATATACACATATATCTATATGTGTATATATATAGATATATATAACTAAAATGAATCTACAGTCTGTTGAACCACATCAGGAAACGCTGATATGATCGTTGAGTGACATCAGAGCGTACGGCAGCCAATCAGGGAACAGATAATCAGAACAACAATAATAATAACAACAACAATAATAATAACAATAATAATAACAACAATAATAATAATAATAAAAACAACAACAATAATAACAATAATAATAACAATAATAAAAACAATAATAATAATAATAAATAACAATAATAATATAACAATAATAATAACAATAATAAAAACAATAATAACAATAATAATAACAACAATAACAATAATAACAACAATAATAACAATAACAATAATAACAATAATAATAATAAAAACAATAATAATAATAATAAATAACAACAATAATAATAACAATAATAATAACAACAATAACAACAATAATAATACCAATAACAATAATAATAAAAACAACAATAATAACAATAATAATAACAATAATAATAATAAATAACAATAATAATAATAACAACAATAATAATAATAATAATAATAAATAACAATAACAACAATAATAATAATAATAATAATAATAACAATAACATACTGTAACAAGTTCAGAAACATGAACAAATATATTTCAATTCATAATTGTCTCCGTCTTGGTGTTGAGTGATGAAGAAAACCGGCAGAAAATAAAGACACACTTTGTCTCATTCTGTCCCATCAATAATCAATAATCTGTAAACTATAATCAATAATCTGTAATCTATGATCAATAATCTATAAACTATAATCAATAATCTGTAATCTATAACCAATAATCAATAATCAGTTAAAGCAGAGTGATAAATGCTTGAGATACATGAAGTGAAAATATAAGATCTATGAGCATTGATTACATATCAGATTAGCTATCAGTTTCTAGATCAGCCTCTAGATTAGCTTCTAGATTATCTTCTAGATTAGTTTCTTCAGGTCTCAGTCTAAGAGGGAGGTAGAGGGGGGGGGGCGGGGGCCAGATGGGCTCTCAGCAGCCAATCAGAGCAGCTCGTACTGCCGCAGGTGCATCCGCTGGATGATGTCACGACAGTCGTTGAAGACGCGGCGAATGTTTTCAGTGTCGATGGCGCAGGTGAAGTGAGGATAACAGTAATGTTTCCCATCGCCACTCGCCGTGCTGATCCTCTGAGAGACAGACAGGTCAGAGAGACAGACAGGACAGAGAGACAGACAAGTTAGAGAAAGACAGGTTAGAGACAGACAGGTGAAGTGAGGATAACAGTAATGTTTCCCATCGCCACTCGCCGTGCTGATCCTCTGAGAGACAGACAGGTCAGAGAGACAGACAGGACAGAGAGACAGACAGGTCAGAGAGACAGACAGGTCAGAGACAGACAGGTCAGAGAGAGACAGGAGAGAGACAGACAGGTCAGAGAGACAGACAGGACAGAGAGACAGACAGGACAGAGAGACAGACAGGTTAGAGAGACAGACAGGGTAGAGACAGACAGGTTATAGAGACAGACAGGTTATAGAGACAGACAGGCTAGAGACAGACAGGTTAGAGACAGACAGGTGAGAGAGACAGACAGGTAAGAGAGAGACAGGTCAGAGACACAGAAAGGTTAGAGACAGACAGGTCAGAGACAGACAGACAGGTTAGAGAGAGAGACAGACAGGTGAGAGACAGACAGGTGAGAGACAGACAGGTTGAACACAGACAGGTCAGAGAGACAGACAGGTTAGAGAGAGAGACAGGTTAGAGACAGACAGGTTAGAGAGAGAGACAGGACAGAGACAGACAGGACAGAGACAGACAGGACAGAGACAGACAGACAGAGAGACAGACAGGACAGAGACAGACAGGACAGAGAGACATACAGGTTAGAGAGACAGACAGGTTAAACACAGACAGGTCAGAGAGACAGACAGGTTAGAGAGACAGACAGGTTAAACACAGACAGGTTAGAGAGACAGACAGGTTAGAGAGACAGACAGGTGAGAGACAGACAGGTGAGAGACAGACAGGTTGAACACAGACAGGTCAGAGAGACAGACAGGTTAGAGAGAGAGACAGGTTAGAGACAGACAGGTTAGAGAGAGAGACAGGTTAGAGACAGACAGGTTAGAGACAGACAGGTCAGAGACAGACAGACAGACAGGTTAGAGAGACAGACAGGACAGAGAGACATACAGGTTAGAGAGACAGACAGGTTAAACACAGACAGGTTAGAGAGACAGACAGGTTAGAGAGACAGACAGGTGAGAGACAGACAGGTTGAACACAGACAGGTCAGAGAGACAGACAGGTTAGAGAGACAGGCAGGTGAGAGAGACAGACAGGTCAGAGACAGACAGGTGAGAGAGACAGACAGGTGAGAGAGACAGACAGGTGAGAGAGACAGACAGGTCAGAGACAGACATACAGGTAAGAGAGAGAGACAGACAGGTGAGAGACAGACAGGTAAGAGAGAGAGACAGACAGGTGAGAGACAGACAGGTAAGAGAGACAGACAGGTTAAACACAGACAGGTTAGAGAAACAGACAGGTTAGAGAGACAGACAGGTGAGAGACAGACAGGTTGAACACAGACAGGTCAGAGAGACAGACAGGTTAGAGAGACAGACAGGTTAAACACAGACAGGTTAGAGAGACAGACAGGTGAGAGACAGACAGGTTGAACACAGACAGGTCAGAGAGACAGACAGGTTAGAGAGAGAGACAGGTTAGAGAGAGAGACAGGTTAGAGACAGACAGGTTAGAGACAGACAGGTCAGAGACAGACAGACAGACAGGTTAGAGAGACAGACAGGACAGAGAGACATACAGGTTAGAGAGACAGACAGGTTAAACACAGACAGGTTAGAGAGACAGACAGGTTAGAGAGACAGACAGGTGAGAGACAGACAGGTTGAACACAGACAGGTCAGAGAGACAGACAGGTTAGAGAGACAGACAGGTTAGAGAGACAGACAGGTGAGAGATGGACAGGTCGGAGAGACACAGACAGGTTAGAGACAGACAGGTGAGAGAGACAAACAGGTCAGAGACAGACAGGTTAGAGACAGACAGGTAAGAGATGGACAGGTCAGAGAGACACAGACAGGTGAGAGAGACAGACAGGTCAGAGACAGGCAGGTGAGAGAGACAGACAGGTCAGAGACAGACAGGTGAGAGAGACAGACAGGTGAGAGAGACAGACAGGTCAGAGAGACAGACAGGTCAGAGACAGACATACAGGTAAGAGAGAGACAGACAGGTGAGAGACAGACAGGTAAGAGAGAGAGACAGACAGGTGAGAGACAGACAGGTAAGAGAGACAGACAGGTAAGCGACAGAAAGACAGGTGAGAGTCAGACAGGTGAGAGAGACAAACAGGTTAGTTTTACCAGGAACTCGTCTCTGATGAAGAACTTGGCTCTGGTCACTCTGGGGTCTTCATCAGCATCTGGAACAGCTGGACACACAGAGACAGAGGTCAGGAGGCCTGTCTCACCACGTATATACT
>CM025843.1:25894442-25898676 GCA_014673565.1 Sebastes schlegelii | reverse complement strand
GAGGTGTTAGTGGGAGGAGGAGGAGGAGGAGGTGTTAGCTGGAGGAGGAGGAACAAGGAGGAGGAGGAGGAGGTGTTAGTGGGAGGAGGAGGAGGAGGTGTTAGCTGGAGGAGGAGGAACAAGGAGGAGGAGGTTACTGGGAGGAGGAGGTGTTAGTGGAAGGAGGAGGAGGAGGAGGTGTTAGCTGACGAAGGAGGTGTCACAGGGAGGAGTTACCTGGCGGGAGTCCGGCGGTCCTGGTCCCGTCGGAGGTCTTGGGGTCGGGGGACATGGCGGGGGAGCCGAAGGTGTCGTGTGCCGGGGAGGCGCTGAGGGAGTTGTGACGCTGCTGCTGGGCTGCCGGGGCGCCGCTGGCCTGGGAGGAGGCAGGGCGAGGAGTTCCCACTACTTTACTGTAGGGGTCCCACGGCGAGGAGGGGCGGGAGGAGGGCGGCGAGAACATCTGGGGGGACGAGGGGGGCTGGTGGAGGGGGGAGGAGGGGAGCGGCGAGAAGCCGGAGGGGGGAGGGGGTGGCGGTCTGAGGAAGACGTCGTCGGCCAGGGTTAGGACGTGCGGTCTGGACGGTGGCAGGTGGAGGGGGGAGGCGTTGCCCCCGGCGACGGGCATCATGGGGCTGCGGCTGTCGGCGTCGGGCGACAGGCGTGCGGCGAGCTGCTGCTGCCGCTGCTGCTGCTGCAGCTGCTCGTTCTTCACCTGCTCCAGCTTCTGCGTGGCCTCGATCTTCGCCTGCTGTTTACTCTGCTGACGCATTATCTGAGACACAAACAGGAAACAGGAAGTGGGAGATGGGACAGAGCGCCACGCGTCACACTGCTGATTGGTCGCTACATATGGCGTTAAAGCAGGATGACATGGCAGCTGGTAATGCTCGCTGTCCCTCGCTCTCTGTCTCTACGTATCAGTGATGATGAGGTCACAGCATGCGGGGGGAGGGCGGGGGGGTGGGATGGGGAGACCACATAACTAAAACACGCCGTCATGACATCATTAAACGTTCTGCAGGATCAAACATGTGATAATGAATCAGACAGGTGTTTTAGTCCAGCTGTGGTTCTGGTGGGTGGTAGAGGGGTATGGGGTGTTCTGGGGGGGCGGGGCCTCCCTGCTGTCTGTCTCTCACCTGGTTCATCACACCTGCAGTGATACCTGCTCACAATTAACGTGACGCTGCTGCTGTCCTCCGGCAATCAGACCACACCGGTCCTGGACTTCCTGTCACATGATCTCAGAGTAAAGACGCAAAGAGACGTTACACCGGGCCGACGTTACTGACGGAGCGACGTTACGGCGGGCCGACGGAGCGACGTTGCGATGGGCAGACGGAGCGACGCTGCGCCGGGCAGACAGAGTGACGTTACGCCGGGCCGACAGAGTGACGTTACGCCGGGCCGATGTTACTGACGGAGTGACGTTACGCCGGGCCGACGGAGTGACGTTACGCCGGGCAGACGGCGTGACGTTACGCCGGGCAGACGGAGTGACGTTACGCCGGGCAGACGGCGTGACGTTACGCCGGGCAGACGGAGTGACGATAGTGACTACTACCAGAACCGAGAGGCTGAGAGCTCTTCTCTGTTGGAGGACGGCAGCACATCAACATTCAGAGCGAGGTAACATCCCTTCAGAATAAAATCAGTCGGTTCTCAGACGGACCGAGGCCACGGACACCGACTCTGGGTCGAGCGTCCTCAGACCGACAGCACTGATGTGTTGTTTTAGTCGGATCAGAACCCCTCCATTGTTCCCAAACCCTCCAATGTGATCCGGCCCAGAGAAGGTGATCGTGAGCCGTCCTGGCCCATGTCTCTGAGATCCTCTTTGCTTTGGGAGAGTCCGTCGGCTCGGTCTCACGACACACTTCTAGTTCCCAGTGTCTCAGTCCTGGAGGTCGGAGGTCAGAGGTCAGCACTGGAATAAACTATAATGATCAACGTCTGGTCCATTCAGAGGAGAAAGACTTCAGGAAGCAGCAGCTCCTCAGACTCAACTGAATAACTATAATACACTATTATTATTATTATTATTATGAATAATAATACAATATTATTAATATTATTAATAATAAAACATTATTAGCATAAGTAATAATAATAACAATACAGTATTAATAATGCAGTATTATTATTATTATTAATAATAATAAAACAATATTGTTAATATAATAAGTATTATTATTATTATTAATAATAATAAAACAATATTGTTAATATAATAAGTATTATTATTATTATTATTAATAATAATACAATATTATTAATATTAATAATAAAACATTATTAGCATAAGTAATAATAATAACAATACAGTATTAATAATGCAGTATTATTATTATTATTAATAATGCAGTCTCCTTATTATTAATATTATTATTATTATTATTATTATTAATAATAATAAAACTGATTTTTTTTTCACAATCGAAAAATTACTGAAATTAATTGATTATCAAAATAGTTTAATTAATTCTCTGTCGATCAGTGAATCAATGAATCAACTAATTTAATGCAGCCGTAAACCAGCTGTGAACCAGCTGTTGACCTCCAGGTGACCTGAGTGGGAACTGAAGTGTGCGTGGAGCGGCAGAGGAGCTCCCCGGGAGACAGGAAGAGGATTTCAGAGGGGTCATGGATCCAGGAGGTCTGCCTGGAACAGGTTCTCCTTGAGATCTTACCAGAGCCTCTCCTGCTACAGCTGCCTGGGAGGGACAATCTGTATGAGATGGTGATTTTAGGGCTTTTTCCTGCCTCTTCTTACCGGCTCCACATCTGTCTTTAACCTCTCCCTTTTCAATGAGATTACATCACAGGGATTAGTCGGAGTCAGTGAGTGAGGAGCATGCACAACATCTTCATCAATGACACAATGACAGCCTGGTGGTTACCATGGTTACTGCTCAGAGCGGGAAACCAACACCATCCCGCCGCAGTGACCGGACCACGTCTGGTGTTGGTCTCTCCCTCTGATTCTACTTCATGGGTGAAGTGGTAAACTCTCTGCTCACCTGTCTGAACTTCCACTCCTGCTCCTGCTCCGTCTCTTTGGGCCTCAGCGGGTCCTTGAACGCATCCTCCGTCTCCATGGAAACGGGGTCGTAAGGTCCCAGCGGCAGCGGTAGCGGTAACTGCTCCTGCTGTTGCTGATGCGGCATCTGCTGCGTCTGCTGCGTCTGCTGCGAGGGCTGGTGGCGTTTCAACGGGTCGTTGGACAGCTGCACCTTGCTGATGCGCTGAGCTGCCCGGTTGTCTCTCGCTTTTTGCTGGAGGAGAGAAAAAACAACACCGAGGCGGCGCCGTACGTTAGGAGGTTGGGGAACAGTTGGGGAACAGTTGGGGAAGAGTTGGGGAACAGTTTGGGAGGAGTTGAGGAAGAGTTGAGGAAGAGCTGAGGAAGAGCTGAGGAGGAGTTAAGGAGGAGTTGAGGAACAGTTGGGGAGGAGTTAAGGAACAGTTGGGGACCAGTTGAGGAGGAGTTGGGGAACAGATGGGGAACAGATGGGGAGGAGTTGGAGAGGAGTTGAGGAACAGTTGAGGAACAGTTGGGGAGGAGTTAAGGAATATTTGGGTAACAGTTGAGGGACAGTTGGGGAACGATTGGAAAAAAAGTTGGGTAACAGTTGGGGAGGAGTTGGGGAACAGTTTGGGAGGAGTTGAGAAACAGTTGGGGAGGAGATGAGGAACAGTTGGGGAGGAGTTGGGGAACAGTTTGGGAGGAGATGAGAAACAGTTGGGGAGGAGATGAGGAACAGTTGGGGAGGAGTTGAGGAACAGTTGGGGAGGAGTTGAGGAACAGTTGGGGAGGAGTTGGGGAACAGTTTGGGAGGAGATGAGAAACAGTTGGGGAGGAGATGAGGAACAGTTGGGGAGGAGTTGAGGAACAGTTGGGGAGGAGTTGGGGAACAGTTTGGGAGGAGATGAGAAACAGTTGGGGAGGAGATGAGGAACAGTTGGGGAGGAGTTGAGGAACAGTTGGGGAGGAGTTGAGGAACAGTTTGGGAGGAGATGAGAAACAGTTGGGGAGGAGATGAGGAACAGTTTGGGAGGAGATGAGAAACAGTTGGGGAGGAGATGAGGAACAGTTGGGGAGGAGTTGAGGAACAGTTGGGGAGGAGATGAGGAACAGTTGGGGAGGAGATGAGGAACAGTTGGGGAGGAGTTGAGGAACAGTTGGGGAGGAGTTGAGGAACAGTTGGGGAGGAGTTGAGGAACAGTTGGGGAGGAGTTGGGGAACAGTTTA
>CM025843.1:25869442-25886942 GCA_014673565.1 Sebastes schlegelii | reverse complement strand
TGCCAATCACAGTGCAGCCCGGGGGAGGCGGAGCCACACTGGACACACCACACACACCTGAGGACACACACACACACACACACAGTCAGAGAGACACACACACACACACACACACACACACACACACAGAGAGAGACACACACACACACACACACACACACACAGAGAGAGACACACACACACACACACACACACACACACACACACACACACACACACACACACACACACACACACACACACACACACACACACACACACACACACACACACACACACACACACACACACACACACACACACACACGTGATTGACAGGTAGACCCACCACTTGCACTTCCAGGCTCCTTTAGGTACTGTGTGGAGGGGCGGGTCCAGGCAGTAGGTGTGGTAGCTGATGTCACAGTCGTCACATAGCAACAGTCGCCCGGGGTCGCTGGCCTCGCCGCACGCCTCGCAAACCGTACACTCCAGACAGCGCCACCCTTTGGTCAGGATGACCCGCGTGATCTGGATTACACGGAAGAGAACATGTGAACCAGACTCCTGCTGTAGATCACAGTGATTATTGATGATCAGAGAGTGCGACTGTACCGACCTTGACGTTGACACAGTAGGGATGGTAACACTGTCCACACTGAGAACACGCCAGCAGACGACCTTCAGTCCCCTGACCGAAACTACCGCACACCACACACATGTCCTGCACACACACATCACAGTGTGTTTAGTTCATCAACCGGGGTCTAAAACGTGCTGTTTCTCAGAGGGAGGCTGGTGGAGAGGAGCGTACCTGTCTGAGGGTGAAGTGGTCCGACGTGGAGAACATCACCACCGTGTTGTGCATGGAGTTCTCCTCCTCCTCCTTCGGCTGGAACGGCTCCACGTACGCAGTCTGACGGAGACACCACCCTCATCAATACACATATTAATCAGCTGATCATCACTCTGTGTGTGTGTGTGTGTGTGTTCTTACTCCAGGTGATATAGTCACACAGTCCTGAGTCTTCAGTCGGCTCCTTCCTCTCCCTCCTCTTCCTCCTCCTAAACCTCCACCTCTGGACCTCCTCCTGCCCGGAAACCCTGAACCACGACCCTGAGGGGGGGAGGTGAGGAAGAGGGAGTCATATCAAACCATCACATCACTACTTTAATGCTGAGGCCTACATCACACACACACACACACACACACACACACACACACACTGTATGTTACCATGGAAACACAGCCAGCAGGATGACATCACATACACTGTATGTTACCATGGAAACACAGCCAGCAGGATGACATCACACACACTGTATGTTACCATGGAAACACAGCCAGCAGGATGACATCACACACACACACTGTATGTGACCATGGAAACACAGCCAGCAGGATGACATCACACACTGTATGTTACCATGGAAACACAGCCAGCAGGATGACATCACATACACTGTATGTTACCATGGAAACACAGCCAGCAGGATGACATCACACACACTGTATGTTACCATGGAAACACAGCCAGCAGGATGACATCACACACACACACTGTATGTGACCATGGAAACACAGCCAGCAGGATGACATCACACACTGTATGTTACCATGGAAACACAACCAGCAGGAAGACATCACACACTGTATGTTACCATGGAAACACAACCAGCAGGATGACATCACACACACACACACACACACACACACACACACACACACAGTATGTTACCATGGAAACACAGCCAGCAGGATGACATCACACACACACACACACACACACTGTATGTGACCATGGAAACACAGCCAGCAGGATGACATCACACACTGTATGTTACCATGGAAACACAACCAGCAGGAAGACATCACACACTGTATGTTACCATGGAAACACAACCAGCAGGATGACATCACACACACACACACACACACACACACACACACACACACACACACACACACACAGTATGTTACCATGGAAACACAGCCAGCAGGATGACATCACACACACACACACACACACACACACACACACACACACACTGTATGTTACCATGGAAACACAACCAGCAGGAAGACATCACACACTGTATGTTACCATGGAAACACAACCAGCAGGAAGACATCACACACACTGTATGTTACCATGGAAACACAGCCAGCGGGATGACATCACACACTGTACGTTACCATGGAAACACAGCCAGCAGGATGACATCACACACACACACACACACACACACACACTGTATGTTACCATGGAAACACAACCAGCAGGATGATATCACACACACTGTATGTTACCATGGAAACACAACCAGCAGGAAGACATCACACACTGTATGTTACCATGGAAACACAACCAGCAGGAAGACATCACACACTGTATGTTACCATGGAAACACAGCCAGCAGGATGACATCACACACTGTATGTTACCATGGAAACACAACCAGCAGGAAGACATCACACACACTGTATGTTACCATGGAAACACAACCAGCGGGATGATATCACACACACTGTATGTTACCATGGAAACACAACCAACAGGAAGACATCACACACACTGTATGTTACCATGGAAACACAACCAGCGGGATGACATCACACACTGTATGTGACCATGGAAACACAACCAGCAGGATGACATCACACACTGTATGTGACCATGGAAACACAGCCAGCAGGATGACATCACACACACTGTATGTTACCATGGAAACACAACCAGCAGGATGACATCACACACACTGTATGTTACCATGGAAACACAACCAGCAGGAAGACATCACACACTGTATGTTACCATGGAAACACAACCAGCAGGAAGACATCACACACACTGTATGTTACCATGGAAACACAACCATCAGGAAGACATCACACACACTGTATGTTACCATGGAAACACAACCAGCAGGAAGACATCACACACTGTATGTTACCATGGAAACACAACCAGCAGGAAGACATCACACACACTGTATGTTACCATGGAAACACAACCAGCAGGATGACATCACACACACTGTATGTGACCATGGAAACACAGCCAGCAGGATGACATCACACACTGTATGTTACCATGGAAACACAACCAGCAGGAAGACATCACACACACTGTATGTTACCATGGAAACACAACCAGCGGGATGATATCACACACACACTGTATGTTACCATGGAAACACAACCAACAGGAAGACATCACACACACTGTATGTTACCATGGAAACACAACCAGCGGGATGACATCACACACTGTATGTGACCATGGAAACACAACCAGCAGGATGACATCACACACTGTATGTGACCATGGAAACACAGCCAGCAGGATGACATCACACACACTGTATGTTACCATGGAAACACAACCAGCAGGATGACATCACACACACTGTATGTTACCATGGAAATACAACCAGCAGGAAGACATCACACACTGTATGTTACCATGGAAACACAACCAGCAGGAAGACATCACACACACTGTATGTTACCATGGAAACACAACCATCAGGAAGACATCACACACACTGTATGTTACCATGGAAACACAACCAGCAGGAAGACATCACACACACTGTATGTTACCATGGAAACACAACCAGCAGGAAGACCTCACACACTGTATGTTACCATGGAAACACAACCAGCAGGAAGACATCACACACTGTATGTTACCATGGAAACACAGCCAGCAGGATGACATCACACACACACACACTGTATGTTACCATGGAAACACAACCAGCAGGATGACAACACACACACACACACACACACACACACACACACACACACACACACACACACACACACACACACACACACACACACACACACACACACACACACACAGTATGTTACCATGGAAACACAACCAGCAGGAAGACATCACACACACTGTATGTTACCATGGAAACACAACCAGCAGGAAGACATCACACACACTGTATGTTACCATGGAAACACAACCAGCAGGATGACATCACACACACACACTGTATGTTACCATGGAAACACAGCCAGCAGGACGACATCACACACACACACACACACACACACACACACACACACACACACACACACACACACTGTATGTTACCATGGAAACACAACCAGCAGGAAGACATCACACACACTGTATGTTACCATGGAAACACAACCAGCAGGAAGACATCACACACACTGTATGTTACCATGGAATCAGCGACCAGCAGGAAGACATCACACACTGTATGTTACCATGGAAACAGCGACCAGCAGGGTCTCCTCACTGACCTCACTCATAATAATGGTTCCCTTCAGTATGACCAGTATGGTTGCCGTTAAGCTCCGCCCACCACACTCACACCCCATAATAACCAGAGGACACACTCACTCAGTTAGTTTACTACACTGTGACGTCCCAGAGGGACGGAGTGAGGACACACTCAGTTAGTTAGTTAGTTTACTACACTGTGACGTCCCAGAGGGACGGGGTGAGGACACACTCAGTTAGTTAGTTAGTTTACTACACTGTGACGTCCCAGAGGGACGGGGTGAGGACACACTCAGTTAGTTAGTTAGTTTACTACACTGTGACGTCCCAGAGGGACGGGGTGAGGACACACTCAGTTAGTTAGTTAGTTTACTACACTGTGACGTCCCAGAGGGACGGGGTGAGGACACACTCAGTTAGTTAGTTAGTTTACTACACTGTGACGTCCCAGAGGGACGAGGTGAGGACACAGATCAGCGTTAGGGTGCGCTTCTTTACCACTCTCATGCTCCAGAGGGGGGAGTCCGGTGGACGGGGCTTAGGGCTGTCCCACCCTGCCTCCCCCATGGAATCCTGGGAGGACGAGGGGGGGCTCACCGCCCTGTGATTACTCCACCACGAACCCTGAGTTAGAGGGGGGAGGTGAAAGAAAGTGAGGACGGGGGGAAGAAGAAGAATGCGAGAGGAGGAGGAGGAAGGGAGGAGGAGGAGGAGGAGGCGGAGGAGGAGAAGGAAGGAGGAGGAGGAGGAGAGGAGGAAGAGGAAGAGGAAGGAGGAAGGAGGAGGAGGAGGAAGGAGGAGGAATGAGGAATGAGGAAGGAGGAGGAGGAGGAGGAGAGGAGGAGGAGGAAGGAGGAAGGAGGAGGAGGAGGAAGGAGGAGGAAGGAGGAGGAGGAGGAGAGGAGAGGAGGAAGGAGGAGGAGGATGAGGAGAGGAGGAGGAGGAAGGAGGAAGGATGACGGAGGAGGAGGAGGGAGGAGGAAGAGGACAAAATGCAGTAACATAAATGCAACAGCCACAAAACAAAAAGTTTAACTGAAACGGAAAAAATAAAATCAGGCAAAATGAGACGATGTTACCATGACGACGACATGCAACCAGTCAGGACACACAGTCACATACTGGGACACACAATATTATATATATATATATATACATACACACACACACACACACATATATATACAGTATTAAATGAATCCCTGACTACTGTGATAATGGATTAAAGGGTTTTTTCCGTCATCTCTAATCAATCACTGATCAGCATTTATAGACCAAACAGTTGATCGATTGATGGAGGATGAAACTATGGATGCACCGATATCGATTTCTTTCAGACCGAGTACGAATACTTACATTTGGGTATTCTCAGATATCGAGTACCGATACGAGAACTGCTCTGTGCCTAAAGAGCCTCGTTAACAGCCAGCTGGAGGGTGTGAGGACACACGACAGGCTGGGGAGTCCCGCATACGAGGCGGTGCGCCGCCACCGGCAAGTGGACAACCGGCCCGTCTCACCCGCACCGCCAGGGAGTTGGAGAGTGAGGACCCGAAAGATGTTGAGGAAAGGTTAACGTCACGCTGCTGTAAAGTGGTATCGGAGCCGTTTTGTGAGTACGAGTACATGAGCACAGTATCGGACCCGATACCCGATACCCGATACCCGATACTGGTATCGGTATCGGTGCATCCCTATCAGTGATCTTCATCAGTGATCATGTGTGTGAACCAAATGTGATGAAGAGTAGAACAATGAAAGACAGATGAGGAAGAGGAGGAGGAGGAGGAGGAACACTAGTCTGTTCTACGCACACCCACTTATATTTCCCATCATCCCCTGAGAGAGAGGACTGCTGGTTGACAGTTTGATCAGAGAGCAGAAGAGCCTCAGATACACAACGGCTTAGGGCAGTGTACTGGGTCAGAGGTCAGAGGTCACGTACCTGTTTGATCCTGGCTCTGCCGGGGGAGAACTTCCTCTTGGAGATGGCCGGCTTCCCCATCCCGATCTTAGGAGTCAGGGGGAGCACGGTGACGAGAGGAGGAGCCTGGGGCTGAAACACAGAAGGAGGAGGAGTCAGGGGAGCACGGTGACAGGAGGAGGAGACAAGGAGGAGACGTCACCGTGAGGAGAAAGGAGGAGGAGACAGTTGTCTTGTTAGACTTACCTTTGAATGAGGAGCAGACTCTCTGGCCGGGGGGGAGTAGCGGAGAGGAGGTGAGGGTGGGGAGAGAGGAGGCGGGGTTATGGGAGCTCTGGCGGGGGAGGTCTCGGGGGAGGCCTCAGTGGAGAAGGGAGACTGCCTCAGACGGATGGAGAGGTCGTCCGAAGGTCTGGAGGAGGAGCAGAGAGGAGGTCTCCGACGGGAGAGGGGAGATGGGCTGGGGGGGGACAGGTGCAGGAGGGAGGGGGGAGGAGATGAGGAGGTCATCAGCGCCATCACCTCCAGGTCTAAAGAGGGGTCCAGTTCCAGCACCGGGCTCACCGGCTCCTCCTCCTCCACTTCTGATTGGTCCTCCTGCTCGGCGCCCTCCCCTGCCTCCTCTTCATCCATCCTACCTGTCACATCCTCCTCATCCTCATCCTCATCCTCTGCATCCTGCTGCTCCCTCATTTGTTGTTGCCCAGCAACCACCTCAGGAGCAGCCACGTCTGTTGCTATTGGCTCCTCCTCCTCCCTCTCTAAAGGCTCAGCTTGTGATTGGTGCTCGTCTTTGGTGGGTTCAAACTGGCTCTGTGATTGGCTGTCATCGTTCGCCGATGTCACATGACAGGAAAGCGGTTTGTCCTCTGGCCCCGCCTCCCCCGTCACGGCTTCACTTTGATTGGTAGGTTCCTCCTCCTGGGGGAGGTCCTCCAGAAGAGGAGGGGGGGGAGGCGGGCTGTGGGGTGAGCAGGAGGGGAGTAAGGCAGTCCTGTGAGGAGAGGCCTCCAGAGAGCCAGCTCTAGGAGGAGGAGGAGGAGGAGGTGAAGATGAGGGGGAGTGGGAGAGTGGTAAGGCAAAGTGTGGTGTGGTGGGTCGGGGGGAGGCAGGAGCTGGCTGTGGGAGGAGGGAGGAGGCAGGCGCTGGCAGTGGGAGGAGGGAGGAGGCAGGAGCAGAGTGAGGAGGAGACTGAGGGTCTTCATTCAGGTCAGATTCCAGCTGGACTCCTACAGAGAGACAGAGAGAAAAGTGAATTTTTGGCGCCGTGAGATCACAAAAGTCAACGCAAAGACCCGAATAAATTCACGCCGGGCGACTCAAATGACGTATTTGCACGAGTTCAAATTTATCTTAAATGCCAGTGAGTTAATATAATTTTAAAGTAACACAGTATGTAGATATCTAATGTGTATAAACAGTAACGTCGCTGCCGTATTTATGCCTAATTTAAGTGCTGATGGATTAGCTACAATGTTAGCATAGCCTAGCTCTGATCCATCCAGACTCCACTCAGAAAACAAGCGTTTTAAAAGTTGTTTGCTTGTCGTCTCGTTGACAGACCTGACAAAGCATGAATTCAGACTTTTTACAAATCGGCATCATGATGTTGTTATTTCGGTGGGGATGCACCGATACCATCCTGTGATCACGTGGTCAAACTTGCGCGAGTAACATAAAGCTAAAGTGTCGCCGATGCAGTTGCTTCCTACCTGGAGGACTGTTTGAGCTGCTGTGCTGATCCTCCTCTTCCTGGTTGTCTTCTTCTCCTCCTCTTCCCCCCTCCGTCCTCTCAACAGGCTCCTCTTCTTTTGGACTCTCCTTTGTTGTCTGGCGACAAGGCTCCTCCACCTTCTCCTGCGGTGGAGCTTCTCTCTGCATCTCCTCTTTAGTCTTCCATTCCTTCTCCTCTGCCATGCTGACGTCTAGAGGAAGAGGAAGATGTTATGAACTATAAAAAACAAATAAGTTCTACAAACCATCTGAAACCTGCAGAACTAATCGTTTTATTTCTAAACCACAATGTCTATAATGTGTCCCTGATACTCACCCACAGTGGCTGCAGACTTCATCTCTGTTGTGTGTTGCTGGGGGCTGGAAACCATGTGGCCTCCAGGACTAGGACCAGCATCAGGCTGCACAGGGCTAGTAGGACCAGGACCAGGGCTAGCCTCACACCTTATAGGGCTACCACCAGGTGCAGGACTGGGACTAGCCTCTGACTGCACAGGGCTGGTAGGACTAGGGTTAACTTGTGTATCACCTGATTGCACGGGGCCACAAACAGGACTAGCCACTGGGCTACCGTACACAGAGTTAGCCTGAGCTCGTGGAGCATGAGGAGAGGATGTCTGAGGAGGGCTAACCTGTGAGGGTGGGGGACTAGCGGGTGTTTCACTAACGTGGCTAGTGCTAGGCATCGCAGTGTTATCCTGAGTGGGACTAGAATGGACAGGGCTAGCACGGCTCGGACCAGCCAGAGTGGAAGAAGCATCAATAGGGGTGACTGGTCTTTGATACGAGGGGTTTCCCGAGGCAGTGTTTTGTTGGCTTTCAACGACAGACCTGTCGGGGGTAGTAGGGAGAGGACTTGCTGAGGAGTGGCTAACCCGGCTCAGACTGGCCTGGTTGGGACTAACAGCAGATGAGTCATCAGGTAGGGAACTGGCAGGTGCTAGGCTCGTCTGCCTAATACCGTCTGTTGGTTTAACCAGACCAGAATCAAGCTGAACCACGCCGGGAAGAACGGAGCTCTGGGTTAAGGAACAGGCCACCATGTCCACATCAAGACTTGAACTAGTCAAAGTGGGGCTCAGCTGTGCCACAGTCAGGCCAGGACTGGCTCCAATGTCGGGAGCTTGGCTGTAATGGGGGCTACGATATGTTTCACTGGCTTGAGCTGGACTGTGAGATGGGCTAACACAAGTGACAGTAGCATGTGCAGGGCTGCTGTACGTCGTGGTAGCTAAGGGAGTCTGTCTTTGGACTGGGCCTGAGTGGGCACTACCACAGGTGCTTTGTATGTGAACAGGACTAGCTTGACCAGCAGGACTAGACCTAGGTGGACTGTGGCTGACGTTAACATCAGTTATGCTAGCAGAGCGGGAACTTGTCTGGCCACTGTGGCTCAGACCGTGGCTAAAAGAGCTACTAGCTAGGTTAGTATCAGTGGGCCTACAGTGTGGAGGACTAAAGCTAGTTGGTGCTGGCAGGGGGCTCGTCTCTACTGGAGACATCGGACTGCAGGTAGTTTGGACATGTGAGGGATTTGACTGACCAGGATGTTTGGGACTTTGGCTCGCCTGAGTCTGTGCGAGCTTTGAAAAACTACAAACAGAGGGACCGGTTCTTTCTTGTACCATCAGACTGTACCCGCTGCTAGCTTCTATGTGGACCGGGCTAGCATGAACTCTACTGTCCAGAGTGGAATTAGGATAGTTGGGACTAGTTTCTGACTGAATAAAATGAATGGGATGGTCGACATCTACCTCAATCTCCTCATCCTGACACGAGATGGGGTGGGTGGATCTAGCCACTACTACTGAGGGGAAAGCTGGTTGCGTTGAGGATCTAACAGGTAGTGCCAGGGGGCAGGTTGGTAGCGTTACAGAGCTAGCTGGTTGTGTTGAGGGGCTAGTCTCCGCAGCTACAGGGCTGACGTGGGCAGGGCTCGTCTCCACTGGCATGGGGCTAGCACAGGCCTGATTAGAGCTGGCAGGGCTTGTAGGCATTTGATTGGTATGTTTGGGGCTAGCACTAGCTAAGCTATTTTGGATATGTATGGGGCTGGTTTTATCTTCAATAGGTTCTGTGCAGCGTGATGGGCTGTCACAAGAAGGACTCCGATGAATGTAGCAAGCTGGGGGAGGAACTTCCTCCGTTTCATCAGCACAAGGTGAGCAAGTTAGGCTACTGTGTTCCATTGAAGTGCTAATGTGAACAAGGCTTTCTGGTGTGGGCACGGCAGCACCGTGATGGGGACTAGAACGGTCAGTGCTAATCACGCTACTCTGAACAGGACCACACTGGTTTGGGGGTTTGCCAAGTGTGCGGTGGCTATGAGGGGGCAGTGCGGATAGGTCAGAGCTGGGGCTAGGAGGAGTAGGGCTACTTTCCAGTGCTTGGCCATCAAGGTTAGGTCTCAGCTGCATCTGACTATGGTACAAGGACTTCAGCTCTGAAGTGCTGGTTTGGGTGCATTCTTTTGTGACTCTTGACAGTGTAGAAAGCTGAGAAGGAAGTAGGCTAAGTTGCAAAGGCCTAAAAGGCTGTGTAGAGGCCTGTACTGGGCTAGCAGGCTGTGACAGACTACACTGTGTTGCTCTGAGTGGGGACGGTGATGGGCTACATGGCGCTGAAATGGGCCTCAGTGAGGCGTGTCTTCTTGCTGTCTGGGTAGACCTACAGCAGACAGGTGAGAGGTTCTGGTCCAGTGTAGAAATGTCCTGTGCATGCCCACATCGCAGCGCAGCAGGGCTGCTTGATCCAGGGCTGCTTGATCCAGGGCTCTCCTGGTCCAGTGTACGTTCAGCATCCTGTGTGGGACTCTGTGAAGGTGAAGTGCCAACTTGTGCAGGACCGTGAGGCGTAGGACTATGCCGTCTTTGTGAGGGACTGTGCTGAGGCTGTGTGATGATGGTGATGTTAGAAGGACTACATGGTCTATCGAGCTCAGTTTGTGTAGTGTCATCCTGCACAGGACTGTGTAGTGGGGGGCTTCGTTCAGGCTCTGCAGGCCCTGGCTGCACCTGAGTAGGACTAAGCCCTACCTGGGTCGGTGTGTGTGATGGAGGGCTGTGCAGAAAATTTGCATTGCAACAAGACATGGGACTACCCTGCTGAGATTCTGTGGCCAAAAGCTGATCCTCTGTGGAATTCTGGGTAGGGCTAGAAGAGGTGTAACTGAGCCAACACGGACTATGCTGAGCCTGCAAGGAAGTCACATGGGTAGGGCTTTGTTGAAGCTCTGCTGGATTAACTTGAGATGGGGTATGGTGTTCTGTAGGATCAGGGTTAAATAATGCAGGGCTTTCCCGGAGCTCTGTTGGACCAGAGGGAGATGGTGGTAAACTTTGTTGGGGCTCTGTGGGATCATGGTGAGATGGTGAAGGACTTTCCTGGAGTTCTGTGGGATCAGGTTGAGATGGTGAAGGGCTTCCCCAGAGTTCTGTGGGATCAGGGTGAGATGGTGAAGGACTTTCCCGGAGTTCTGTGGGATCAGGGTGAGATGGTGAAGGGTTTTCCCGGAGTTCTGTGGGATCAGGGTGAGATGGTGAAGGACTTTCCCGGAGTTCTGTGGGATCAGGGTGAGATGGTGAAGGACTTTCCCGGAGTTCTGTGGAATCAGGGTGAGATGGTGAAGGGCTTCCCCGGTGCTCTGTGGGATCAGGGTGAGATGGTGAAGGACTTTCCCGGAGTTCTGTGGGATCAGGGTGAGATGGTGAAGGACTTTCCCGGAGTTCTGTGGGATCAGGGTGAGATGGTGAACGACTTTCCCGTAGTTCTGTGGGATCAGAGTGAGATCGTGAAGGACTTTCCTGGAGCTCTGCAGAATTAGGGTGAGAGGGTGAAGGACTTTCCTGGAGCTCTGCGGGATCAAGGTGAGATTGTGAAGGACTTTCCCGGAGCTCTGTGGGATCAAGTTGAGATAGTGAAGGACTTTCCCGGAGCTCTGCGGGATCAGGGTGAGATAGTGAATGACTTTCCCGGAGTTCTGCAGGATCAAGGCGAGACAGTGAAGGAATTTCCATGAGTTCTGCAGGATCAGGGTGAGATACTGAAGGACTTTCCCGGAGCTCTACAAGATCAGGGTGAGATAGTGAAGGACTTTCCCGGAGCTCTACAAGATCAGGGTGAGATAGTGAAGCACTTTCCGGGAGTTCTGCAGGATCAGGGTGAGGAGGTGAAGAACTTTCCCGGAGCTCTGTGGGATCAGGGTGAGATGGTGAAGGAATTTCCCGGAGTTCTGCGGGATCAGGGTGAGAAGGTGAAGGAAGTTCCCGGAGCTCTGTGGGATCAGGGTGAGATAGTGAAGGAATTTCCTGGAGTTCTGCAGGATCGGGGTGAGATAGTGAAGGAATTTCCTGGAGTTCTGCGGGATCAGGGTGAGATTGGGCAGGACTTTCCCGGAGCTCGATTGGATCAGAATGAGATGATGTAGGAATTTGTTGGGGCATTGTGGGATCACTGTGAGATGGCTCAGGATTTTGTTCGAGCTCTGTGGGTTCAGGGTTAGATGGTGCAGGACTATGTTGGAGCTCTGTGGGTTCAGGGTTAGATGGCGCAGGACTTCGTTGGAGTTCTGTGGGTTCAGGGTTAGATGGCGCAGGACTATGTTGGAGCTCTGTGGGTTCAGGGTTAGATGGCGCAGGACTATGTTGGAGCTCTGTGGGTTCAGGGTTAGATGGCGCAGGACTTCGTTGGAGTTCTGTGGGTTCAGGGTTAGATGTTGCAGGACTATGTTGGAGCTCTGTGGTTTCAGGGTTAGATGGTGCAGGACTATGTTGGAGCTCTGTGGGTTCAGGGTTAGATGGCGCAGGACTTCGTTGGAGTTCTGTTAGTTCAGGGTGAGATGGTGCAGGACTATGTTGGAGCTCTGTGGGTTCAGGGTGAGATGGTGGAGGACTATGTTGGAGCTCTGTGGGTTCAGGGTGAGATCGCGCAGAACTATGTTGGAGCTCTGTGGGTTCAGGGTGAGATGGTGGAGGACTATGTTGGAGCTCTGTGGGTTCAGGGTGAGATCGCGCAGAACTATGTTGGAGCTCTGTGGGTTCAGGGTTAGCTGGTGCAGGACTATGTTGGAGCTCCGTGGGTTCAGGGTTAGATCGCGCAGGACTATGTTGGAGCTCCGTGGGTTCAGGGTTAGATCGCGCAGGACTATGTTGGAGCTCCGTGGGTTCAGGGTTAGATGGCGCAGGACTATGTTGGAGCTCCGTGGGTTCAGGGTTAGATGGCGCAGGACTATGTTGGAGCTCCGTGGGTTCAGGGTTAGATGGCGCAGGACTTCGTTGGAGCTCCGTGGGTTCAGGGTTAGATCGCGCAGGACTATGTTGGAGCTCCGTGGGTTCAGGGTTAGATGGCACAGGACTTCGTTGGAGCTCTGTGGGTTCCGAGGGAGATGGCGCAGGACTATGTTGGAGCTCTGTGGGTTCAGGGTGAGATGGTGCAGGACTATGTTGGAGCTCTGTGGGTTCAGGGTGAGATGGTGCAGGACTATGTTGGAGCTCTGTGGGTTCAGGGTGAGATGGTCCAAGACTATGTTGGAGCTCTGTGGGTTCAGGGTGAGATGGCATAAGACTTTGTTGCGATGGTGTACAGAGGATCTCGGTAGGACTCTGTGGTGACCACATGAGCTGGACTGGGATATGAGCGGTAGGACTGATGGGTGGAACTTCTGTGTGACTTGGACTTGGTGGCAGTGAAATGCTAATGGGTGATGTCTGTGTGGGACTGAGGGGCGGGGCCAGGGAAGGACTGTGTGGGATTGGCTCCTCTTCCTGAGGCCGGCAGGTTGAGCAGATGTAATCTTCAGACCCCGCCCTGCTCTCCCCAGCCTGGACAATACACTCTGTATGGACACACCTGTAACCCCCAAAAAAAATTATGTTTGCTGAATCTTAAATCATTCTTAAAGGATTTTCAGTCATGATTTAGAGTGCTTTATTTAGACTTGAAATTCACACATTCAAACAGAATTATTCTGCCTCCACTTAACGCTCCGCCCACTGAATACCTCATCATGGTTACAAACAAGAGGACAATTTCCCAGATGTTTAAACATCAGTCTAATGCCAGGATCAGACTACACATTATGTTTGACGGTTACGATGGTCACTATGTCAGATTAGACGATTGACAGTCAATAGATTCTTGTCATGATTTGGCCGCGACACATGACAGACTACACGTCAGTCCCGTTCCGACAAAACACACTCTCCCGGCACCGCCGTCTTAATATATACGGGCTTACCGGGCTCAAGCCCCCCCCAGACCCGACCATGTAAAGGGGCCCACGAGGCTCCAGGGGAAAACAGTAAGAATATAATTCACAGGGAGAAGAGAAAGCGGGCGCACAACGGTATGCTCCATGACGCAGAGATGCAACAGCGGTGGTGTTTTTTACTCCGACACAACCTAGATTGAATATCCTACCGCGAGGTCCGGCAGCAGTTGAAGGTCCGATGACATCATTCTGCATAATAAGTAGCCTTCTGTTTACAGCTGTGTGCGTCTGTGCTCAACCGGTCAAAATTTACAGCTGTGACAGAACACGTCGTGGAAAGCAAAAAAAAATAAAAATCAAGAATGCTAGACTTTCTGTCGGGACGTCGTGAGGCATCGTGAGGCATCGTGATGCTTCCCAGCATCGTGAGGCGTCCCTAACGTCGTGAGGCGTCGTGATGCGTCCCAGACGTGGCGTCGGGTTGTCGTGTACTATGACACACTACACGAGATAAAACAATCGATTGTCACACTCATTTATCGTTCCCGATCCGAGTCGACACCCTACGACGGCCGCGTCAGGCCGTAATCGGGCTGATATCGTTTAGTCTGAACCGGGCATAAAGTAAAAAAACACCCAGAAAATAATCAAAATGTGTGTGTGTGTGTGTGTGTGTGTGTGTGTGTGTGTGTGTGTGTGTGTGTGTACCTATAGCAGCAGGTACAGGTCAGATAGTCCTGTGGTGTGTAGAGGTCGGGGGCATGGTGGTCACAGAGAGGGCAGGGCAGGGCCGGGTCACATGACTCGCACAGAAACGGGTGATTGGCCCACTGGCCTGATGACCTCACACCACAGCGGCGGCAGATTCTGCAGTTCTGGAGGTTTAAAAACATACAAACACACACTCATATATAAAACAGGTGTGTCCAAAGTTCAACAGTGTGTGTGTGTGTGTGTGTGTGTGTGTGTGTGTGTGTGTGTGTGTTCATGTCACCTTGCAGCTCCAGCCGGTGCTCGGTGTGTGATCCAGAGGTGGTGTGAGACAGTGTGTGTGGTAGGCTTTATCACAGCGTTCACACACCAGCAGCACGCCATCATCCCCTCGTAACCTAACAAACACACACAGAGAGAGAGAGAGAGACAGAGAGAGAGAGAGAGAGAAAGAGAGAGAGAGAGAACACAGTGATTAATTAATAAATGCCAACATAGTCCTGCACCATTAATGTTTTAACACCAGAATGGATATATCTGCTTCATCTGAGTCTCTGTGGAGGTAGAAGGAAGTTACCGCTTTTATTGTGGTAGTCTGAGTAACGTGACGTCATATCCGTTCTGTATCCGTCAACCAAAACAAACCTCAGAGAGTCTAAAGCGCTGGAGGATCGTCGTGGATACGACCTGCACCCTCCCATGATAAATCCAGCGTGGTAAACACTACACATCCAGTAAAGGATGGAAACACTTTGGGTTTCACACATTGACAGGAAAAGCAGAGCTACACAGAGCAGAGCTACACAGAGCAGAGCTACACAGAGCAGAGCTACACAGAGCAGAGCTACACAGAGCAGAGCTACACAGAGCAGAGCTACACAGAGCAGAGCTACACAGAGCAGAGCTAGACAGAGCAGAAGCTACACAGAGCAGAGCTACACAGAGCAGAGCAGAGCTACACAGAGCAGAGCAGAGCTACACAGAGCAGAGCAGAGATAACAGAGCAGAGCAAGCTACACAGAGCAGAGCAGAGCTACACAGAGCAGAGCTACACAGAGCAGAGCAGAGCTACACAGAGCAGAGCAGAGCTACACAGAGCAGAGCTACACAGAGCAGAGCTACACAGAGCAGAGCTACACAGTGCAGAGCTACACAGAGCAGAGCAGAGCTACACAGAGCAGAGCTACACAGTGCAGAGCTACACAGAGCAGAGCTACACAGAGCAGAGCTACACAGAGCAGAGCTACACAGAGCAGAGCTACACAGAGCAGAGCAGAGCTACACAGAGCAGAGCTACACAGAGCAGAGCTACACAGAGCAGAGCAGAGCTACACAGAGCAGAGCTACACAGTGCAGAGCTACACAGAGCAGAGCTACACAGAGCAGAGCTACACAGTGCAGAGCTACACAGTGCAGAGCTACACAGAGCAGAGCTACACAGTGCAGAGCTACACAGTGCAGAGCTACACAGAGCAGAGCTACACAGTGCAGAGCTACACAGAGCAGAGCAGAGCTACACAGAGCAGAGCTACACAGAGCAGAGCTACACAGAGCAGAGCTACACAGAGCAGAGCAGAGCTACACAGAGCAGAGCTACACAGAGCAGAGCTACACAGAGCAGAGCAGAGCTACACAGAGCAGAGCTACACAGTGCAGAGCTACACAGAGCAGAGCTACACAGAGCAGAGCTACACAGTGCAGAGCTACACAGAGCAGAGCAGAGCTACACAGAGCAGAGCTACACAGAGCAGAGCTACACAGAGCAGAGCTACAGGTGCATGCTAACTTCTAAAGAAGGACAAAATGTGTCCGAAAATAAGGCTGGAAAAATACCAAATATCTCCAAAATATGGCCCAAAGAAAATGTCAAAAAGAATGTTTGTGTATGTTTGTGTGTGTGTGTGTGTGTGTGTTACCTGCAGCTCTGACACACTCGGCACTGAGGACACTGCCAGCCGGCCCGGCACAGGGGGGAGGGGGCCAGAGGGGGGTCCAGGCAGCTGCCATGGTAACGGTTACCACAGCAACAACACATCAACAAACTGCCGACATCACCGCCACTCGAACACAACACACACCGCCAAGAGGACGCTGGAGACACACGGAGACACAAAGTCCAGTTACAGTCCACGTTTAGAGTGTGTGTGTGTGTGTGTGTGTGTGCATGTGCGTGTGTGTGTGTACCTGTGAGTGTGTGTCTTGTACACAGTGTGTATCTCTGGTTCCAGTCCTGGTGAACTCCAGCGGCAGCAGCACAGGGGAAGTGGTAGCTCCGCCCACAGCTCGTCTCCCGGCATCGCAGCGACGCTCCGAGCCGACGGCAGAACGCACACACCTGGAGACAGGTGGGGGGGGTTAGTGAGGCTGCACATGGCTCAGTGTGTAGTTTGTGTACTTCCTAATCAGACGACACTCTAACAGACCTGCGTGCTTCCTGAGTCGATGGCTTTGTCCACGTAGAGCAGTGATTGGCCCTCGCCGCGGCACACACCCTCTGACCACGCTGCACACTGCAGGTGAGCACAGCACTGACCTGCACGCACACACACACACAGTGAGGGTTACCTGAGAGGACAGACCGAGGGCTCAACATCTACACTGTTACACTGTAAAACAGGAAGTCTGTAGGAAGCCTGAAGGGGTTAAAGAAGGGGTGAAGGAGAGGAG